>VDFB02273322.1:0-44062 GCA_007258455.2 Sequoia sempervirens | reverse complement strand
CCACCACCTGAAGAATGTGGGATAAATATTCCCAAAAATAACCTCAAAGAAACTTGGGCCCACTTCCCCTTCAATACAACTAGAAATCCTAAATAAATATTTGACTACAAACTTTATAAAGTATAAAGTTTGATAAAGCCAAAAATATCAAGAAATTTGTGCCTGGAGGAAATTTGTGAAAATTCCAATGCAACAAGATTAAACGCTTGATCCGCCAAACTCCATGCCAAATAAGGCAGACAGAACACTCATCAATATTGCACCCAACTTGAATAGAAAAAATTGCCTCTAGCAACAACTTCAAATCAATTTTCCTCTAGGAACATTTATAAATCACGCTGCCTTACAATTTCACACAGGCCTCAAAGCCTCCCTAGTGACTACAAACAAAACACCTCCAAATGAAATCACAACCACAAATGTTTGAATGCCTCTACACTTCTCCAATTGTCAAGTCTTCACACAGCAGATCACACCTTCCACAGGGAAATCAAGCCTCTAGAAAATTCAAATTGTTCCTTTTGCAATCTAAAGAGATAAAGCACCTCTGGTCAGCATCAAATCATGCCCTGGGTCACCTGGTATTCTCACCTCCTTGTTGCCTATTCTTGCCTCCCTGCCATGTCCAATGATGTGTTCCAATGGTTGACATGTGAGTAGATCTATATAGATAGACCAAATCACTCCTCCCACAATTAAATCATGTCTTCCTATGAGGATTTGAAATCATGCCTCCAAAAATAGTGTAAATGAAGTGCCCCCCCTTCATATTGTAAAAAAAAGATGCCTATCTTAGCCACCGGGGAAAAAGAACGCCTCCACAAGAAAAAATTAGCACCAAATGATTAATCATAGCAACCGATCACTACAAACTAGAGAAATTTTGTAGGTGAACCAACTCCACAAAGCCATTTTAAACTAAAAAAATAAATGCCTCAACTCATAAAATTGTGGCCTCCATTTTGAATTGCTACCTAAAAATTCCTCAATCACAGAAAAAAATGCTGCTACAACTTTCTTCACATGGCTCCAAGCAATAATCAAAGTCGTTGAACACAAGTGTACAACAAAACTTCTTGAATTCATAGAGAAATCACCCTCCAAAGCACAAACAAATGATTCCTTTTGATCAGAAAAGCAAGCTTTGAATCGCCCTTCTTGAACACAAAGAAAATTGATCCTCTTAACAGAGAATTGGGCCTCTCAATTGTGGCCTTCAACATAAAATCATAACCTCTCAAAATTGAGAGTGGCACCTTCTACCGGGAGAAAATCATGCCAGCACTATAGTGAAAATCATTCCCAACAATCAACAACAATAGGAAAATGAAGAAGGAAACTTTAAAATTTGATAAATTTCAAATGCCGAATAATCTCCAACAAATAAACCACCTCAAACTCTTCTGATGAAAACTCTCAATGGCAAAAGAAAGGGAAATTTGAAGGCTCTGATACTATGTTGGTGTCAACCACTGAGCACAGGATCACAACCTACGAAAAATCTTCAAAAAAATGAGAGAAGCAACACAAGGCTATTTCACCAGAGAAAAATACAAGATGAGTTATTTACACAATGTACAATAGTGCCTTATAAAGGCAAGAAATATGTGACAGGTGAGAAAACACCACCCAATTAATTAAATGCACTATTATGCCTAAGTAAACTTAAGCATGGTAAATCCTATTTACCCTAAAAAAATTATATTTTAATTCTTGTAAAAAGGACTCATTAGCCTATAGGTGAGTGAAGCCCAAAACAGGTTCTAGAAACAACATTTTGTAACAAGTGCACAACATTTTCCCCTTCTCAAATCTGTTAGAGGTTTAATGTTTTTGATAGCCCTATGTTTCATCTACCAGATTCAACCTTTAAATGTCATGAATGAGTGCATTTGGTATTTTTAATCTTTCTCCCAAAACCCCTATTCAGTCATTTTTGTTATTGTTTCTATTAAAAGGACACTTTGCAGCATTTTTATGACATGTTTATAATAATTTAGACTTCACAAATTTGAAGGGAAGTTGTGGATTCTCTTAGTGTAATGTTTTAAATTGAAGATTCAAATGTTACATTGCATAATTGGGATCATTAGGTATTTTTCATTTGTCTCCCAAGAGTGCATTTCAGTCATATTTACCCCGTCCACACACATAAAGGAAATTACTAGATCTTCCATAGAATTGACTCACTAAAGGGCTAAAAGTTAATTCTATCTTGGAGGATCTCATTTCCTGAATGAAATAAAAAATAGGTAGGTTTATTACACCCCATTTTTTCCTTTCTGTTTATAGTAAATTTGGTGAAACATTCCAAATTTAGTATAAAACCCTATGTATTAACCCCTACCCTATTTTTCTATGTTTTAGGTGATATGAGGTTTTATACTACTTAGGGGAAGACCAATATAAGCATATGGTAAAACAGCCTCTTGATGACACAAAATTATCAATACCTTATCTTTTAGTTGTTAATTAGTATTGAAGTACACTTTGCTTTTAGAGTATTTAATGTACATTATTAAATCCATATCATAGTCCCATAGAATGGATTTTCAATTGGTTGGCTCAACAACCAAATCAACACTGAAAAGGATGGTATCATCAAAAAATTATTGATGGGAAGTAGGTGGAAGTGAAGAGGCCACTTTAATCCCTGGGTAAAAGTACAGACTTGTGTCACCCTTTGGGCCAAGTGTATGGATTATATCATACCAGTTTCGGTCAAAAGGGATCAGCCGACTAGGTTTCAGCCGAACCCACGTGGTGACAACATGGTGCCTATGTGGCTTCATTGTTTTAACTGAGTAGGTTTCAGTTGAATCCTATTCAATCAAATCTATTTCGGCCAAAACATATTAATATAAAAGCAAAAAAAAAAAAAATCAGGCGTGGGCATTTTACATGTTCGCCCAAAGATAGCATGATTGAAGGTTGGTTGAACGAATACCAGTTCTACAAAAGGGGAGTGAACCCAGGTTTTTTGCATTCAGGTCATTTGTTTTGGTTAGAACAACAATGGTTGTGCAAGATATTAAGTTGTGTTTTACTATTTGTTCTCAATGATTTGATGTGTTACAAGTGAAAGTTAGGGTTTTATGGTTGTTCTCTTTCTATTTGTATAATTTTTTGGAAATGTGTTTCTTCACATATTGAAAAGTCTGGAATATAAACTACTAGTAAGGTTTTTTAATGTGATTTGGTTTAGAATATTTGGGTTTTTTCCATCAATGGAGTATTCGATGGCAAGTTTTCTTTTCATGTATTCTGTAATTTGAAGGATATATTATTAACTACAAGTTAGGGTTTTTTATATTTGATCTTATGGGTTTATTTATAAACCCATAAAATCACATGTGAATGTGTGAAAACCCTTTTTAATCTAGCATTGTAGTCTTCAGTCTACATTTCATTTGCTATGAAAGATAAATAGGATAACACATGTGTCCTGGGCTGAGCCTTTTTTTGTAGTCCGATCATTTCTTTGTGGTGGGATGAAGTTGTTTTTGCAAGAATAGCCTCCATTGTCTATGTGTAAAGAAACCCACATTGCATGTTAAAGAAGTCATGATCTTTTGCTATGTTTACACAAAATTTTGATCAGGCCACTGTAAGTTTTTCTTACCTAGCCATGCCATATTTTCTCTGATTTGGGTGCTTTATTTCATCCATTTCAATGGGGAAGAGCTATGAGGAGGTAATAATGTGCTTGCTAATTATTGCTTACATTTTGTTGAATTTGAACTAGAATCAAAGAGAGCTGACCTAATCTATAAGTCAAAATGAATTTGATAAATTAATTTCCATTATTAAAAGGAAATTGGGATGGAAGCATAGGAGTACTTGAAAATACAAGTATTTATTTGGATTATGAGAGTATACTTTTAGCTATTTGAGAAAACTTATTTCCTATTAAATCTGAGAACAGTAAGACTGTTTCATAACATACATTAGAGCATACATAAAATGGATAGTCAATTCCCATGTAGCCAATAAAGACTAACATGTTAGCGTCAGAACTAATTTGTAAAGACTTAGTGTTACTTTTAAGTGTGCCCATTCTAGCTGAAAGCTCAACAACTCTGTTTTAAAAATTGTTAACTTGGTTTTATATGATCTGAGCTATAACTTGCTACAATTGTTGCAAACCATAGAGAAGAATTCTTGTGCATTCAATTTCATTCTAGTTAAGAATCATAAACAAAAGAGATTTATATTTCTTGGTGAATACTATAGAACCATCTATAATTTTCATTATCTTCTAGAAAACATTTTGTTTCTACATAGAAATAGACTATTTAAACTGTATATTAGAGTTTATCAAAGTATATGTATAAAATCATGCGCAAATGTTGACTCAACCCTGATAAGTGGAAGAAAATAATATTCACATCTTATTTTCCTCCAAAACTAGTAGTTTAAATCATCAAATTTTCCTTCCAATTCTTCGAATGAGCTAAGATTATCAATAATTTTATGATATAATTTGATAGATTTTTTGATAATTTTTGAACCATGATGGAGAAGAGAATCCTTCCACCCTAGTGAAATGCCAAAAAAATGAAACTATAGGTCAAGAAAACTTTGTGATGCTTGACAACAAAAAGTGCACCTTTGAATCCACACAAATCTCAACTCTCTCTTGTTTGGTTGCATCCATGATTTACCAACCAATGAAAGAAATACATGTCAACAAAGCATCATAAAAATAACTTTAAAAACTCAACCATTTATGAATGTTACAAAAATAAAACCTTGGTATTATGTGTTTGTAATTGAAATCAAATGCCACAACTTGCATTGTGAGCACACCTAGGACCCTCATCTATGGCATCTCCACTCATCACACATCCTACTCAAGCCTTCATCACAACAAAATCCAATAAACATATCCCACATTATCTAATCTACCATCTCAAATGAAAGATAAAAATTAGGTACCATTATTACTCCTTTTATCAACTCTAAAACCAATGGAAATAAAGTGTCAAACCAATTTGGGAATGCTTATATGGTATCTACACCATCTTACTGGAACACATGGTAACAAACTAATCTAACTACCAAGTATGTACGTGTAAACATTATGTCTATATAATGCATTCGATACTATGTAGACTCACATCACAAAACCTAACAAGTGGTTGCTCACACCATGCAACCCACCCTTGCATGAAGCCCAATCTCAATGTGTCACTAACTTGATTTGCATGCATGCTCTCAATTGCAAACTATGAAAAAGCTCATCGATTAAAGAATTTTGAACATCACACATTGATTGCAAACAAATTTATTACAACAATATAAATACAATGAGAGAAATCTAAAAAACTATCAACTAAATATCACAATCTTGAGAAAAAGCATTTAATCATAGATAAATTGAGAGCCAAATTATAGTTTTCAAATACTTTGAAAATAGTTTTACATCACCAATGAACCATCCATAAACTTTACAAAATTACGCACAAAGTTTTCCTTTGCAACTCTATATTTTTATATTCACTTCATAATTTAATGATAAATAAAGAAAAAACATAAATAGCTATCTATTATCATGCTACTACATGAAAATGGCTATAGCCATTCATAATATTTTTGAGTCACTATTTGACAAGAAGAGAGAATAAATAAAAACTTGCTAAACTAGAATAACACAAATCTTATAGTAGTACCACACAAAACTAAAAATATGAACTGTATAGATCTCTAATTGATTTATACATTGTTCTTTCTTATACCATTGTCTTCATTATGTATCACCCCATACATACACCAAACCTAATATTTCAAAGCCTTTTTTCTTTCCTTTTCTAAGCTAGTTATAGTAAAAAATTTGGTGTCTATTCAATGTATTTTAGGATGTGGGGCTAGTAGAAATTATAGGTATGACTTACAATTCTATAATTTTATGCATTATGAAATTATAGAGTTGTAAGTCATCCTAAAATACATTGTGTTAGGCAACAAAATTTTTATTATAATTAATTTTTCATTTATCCATTCACATAACTCTAATTACTTTAAGGTACCTAGTATTTGGAGTTATTAAATTGAAGTTATGTAAATGGATAAATTAAACTAGTTATAGTATAAATTTTGGTGCCTACAACATATGATAGGATATGACTTACAAATAGATATAATTTCATTTAAATGCGTTATTTTATGAATATATTTAAGTGGTGCATTTAAACATTTAAATGAAATTATAGTCATACTTTTACATTAATTTGTAAGTCATATCCTAAAATACATTGTGTTAGTCAACAAAATTTCTACTATAACTAGTTTCACTTATCTATTCACATAACTCCAATTAATACCCTTCGAATATTATTTCAATAAAGTATTTTATTGATCATTTATTATATTCAATGTATACCATCATGGACAACAATGAAAAGGGCCAATTATTACCCTTCCGAATTATTTTAATAAACTGGTATTTAATATTCTTTTGTATTTGATTGATCATTTATTATATTGAATGTAGGAAAACTTGGGTTCAAAATGTAAATTTTTAAACTCACTCTTTGACCTATCAACCTCGAACGTAGTCAATTCACTTGAACATGCAAAATGCCAATCAAATATAGAAGAATATTGAATAAAAATTTATTGAAATAATTTGGAAGGGTAATAATTGGCATTTTTGGATGCCTCACACTAAGAGAATTTTTAATAGGTCATTCTTGGTGATAGTGTAAATTCAATACAATAATTGATCAATCAAATACTTTAATGAAATAATTTTGGAAGGGTAGTAGTTGGAGTTTATGTGCATGGATAAATGAAACTAGTTATAGTATAAATTTTGGTGCCTACAATGTATTTTCTAGGATATGACTTACAACTAGATATAATTTCATTTAAATGCATGATTTTATGAAAATATTTAAGTGGTGCATTTAAATGAAATTATAGTAATACTCTTGCATTAAGTTGTAAGCCATATCCTAAAATACATTGTGCTATGCACAAAAATTTCTACTACAACTAGTTTCACTTATCTATTCACATAACTCCAATTAATACACCCTTTCAAGATTATTTCAATAAAGTATTTGATTGATCGTTTATTGTATTCAATGTATACCATCATTGAGAATGGCGAAAAGGGCCAATTACTACCCTTCTAAATTATTTCAATAAACTGTTATTTAATATTCTTTTGTATTTGATTGATCGTTTAATGTATTGAATGTAGGAAAAATTGGGTTCAAAATGTATTTGTAGACTCACTCTTTGACATATCAGCCTTCGAACGTAGTCAATTCATTGAACATGCAAAATGCCAATAAAATATAGAAGAATATTAAATAACAATTTATTGAAATAATTTGGAAGGGTTATAATGGCCTTTTTGGATGCCTCACACCAAGTGAATGTTTAATAGGTCATGCTTGGTGATGGTGTACATTCAACACAATAATTGATCAATCAAATACTTTATTGAAATAATCTTGGAAGGGTAGTAATTGAAGTTTATGTGAATGGATAAGTGAAACTAGTTGTACTAGAATTTTGGTGCCTAGCGCAATGTATTTTAGGATATGACTTACAACTTAATGTAAGAGTATGACTATAATTTCATTTAAATGCATACCACTTAAATATATTCATAAAATCATGCATTTAAATGAAATTATATCTAGTTGTAAGTCATATAATAAAATACATTAGAGGCACCAAAATTTCTACTTTATAACTAGTTTCACTTATCCTTTCACATAACTGCAATTGCTACCCTTAGTAATTGGAGTTAAATGTGAATGGATAAGTGAAACTAGTTATAGTAGAAATTTTGGTGCCTAGCACAATGTATTTTAGGATATGACTTACACCTTAATGTAAGAAAGTATGACTATAATTTTATTTAAATGCACCACCTAAATATATTTATAAAATCATGCATTTAAATGAAATTATAGAATTTTTAAGTCATATCCTAAAATACATTGTAGGCACCAAAATTTGCAAATAACTAGTTTCACTTATCGATTCACATAACTGCAATTAATAGCCTTCCAAGATTATTTCAATAAAGTATTTGATTGATCATTTATTGTTATTTAATATTCTTTTGTATTTGATTGATCATTTATTGTATTGAATGTACAATGCCATCACCAAGAATGGTATTATACATTCACTTTGAGGCATCCAAAAAGGCTTGGATGTGTGTAATGATAAAAGGATAAACAACAAATATTAATGTGTATGTGTAGGATCATGGTACAAAGTGACAATATTTGGGGTAAGTGGTCGTATAAACTTTTTTTCCAAAATTAATGAAACGAAAAGGGTTTTTAGAGAGATTCTCAGCTTCCTACCAATATAAATTATCTTTTACTTTGAATTTAATAAATAATTATTATTCATTTTCTATTTGAATTAGGACTAAAGTCCTGATTGATAGGGTGATTGGAAAATATCTATAGCTTTCAAATGGTATCACATTTTTTGAATCCAAACATGGCTAAGACTTATGCTTTACATACTATAGGATTAAAAAAAAAAAAAAAAATTAAGTATTTTTGACCAAGATAAGGGTTTTGACGGCATTTGTGCTTTTATATTTTCTAAAAAGTTTAATAAAATTCATAATTAATTATTTATTTGAAAAAATTACAAAAATATATACTTATCCGACATGAGTCCTCTATTTATATATAAAATCTACAAAAAATATTCTCATTTTATTATGGTTAGGTGGCTGATAGACACCTACTTATTTTTTTCCCCCAAATCTAAGTACGCATTGAAATTTCAAATTTTTACCACCAGATTTATTTATTTTAAATCCTAGTATTTTAGAAACAAATATTCAATTTTCTACAAATCTATTCCTTACATATTTTTGAAATAATATAGATAACTTATCCAAATATTTACGCCAAGTCATTTAACACTCCATTTTCTGAATTTTTTGCCACTTAAGGGCCTGTTTGGCATACCATGATTCCGCATAATGCCCATCAATCATAATAGAATATCCCCTTCTCTAACATGAAGTAGAATTGCACCACACATAATTATAGTGTAGAATTGATTATGGTTGATTGTAATTTGTAAGTATCCTAAAATGCAATATGTCTCTTTAAATATAAGTTATGCATGATTATCTCCTTATCCCTACTTATATAGATTCATTATACTTAATCATACACTCTTATCCTATATTATACACACTTGTGTGATTGTTATTTGGAATTTAGAGATACCCTGCAATTTTAAATGATAATACGTGAGATTCTTTGTTTAAGAATTTAGTCAAATTTAATCCTCATGTCCATAATTATTAAAGCATTCAATATTTATGTATTTATATGCTTACATGTTACTTTTACATGTGAATGTTTCATTAGGATATTTTAGTACCACTTCTTTTATAGGAAATTTTTTATAATCCTACTTTCTCCCTTTTTTCATAGATAGTTGAATGAACTTAAAATTGTTCTTATTTTTACTTCATGATGTTCAAGCCACTCATTGCTCATATTTCCTATTTTTTATAATTTCCTATGGAGCATCTTACTAGAAAAATGGTCATTGCATATTTTACTAAATTAGAGAAATAAAATAAGTACATATTTGTAATTTTTTTGTTATAATTAAATTTGCAAATCTTTGTATTTATATAGATATGGCTAATGATTAGGGATCACATCATTCTTCTTAGTCTTAGCAGCAAGCTAAGGCTAGGTCTAATTTATATAATGATAGCATTAGGAGATTAGAGAATGCTTTGAGATTTTGGGACCAAACAATGCTTAACTCCCCTAATCTCCCTAATAGAGATAGAATAGTTGGCATTCAATAGGAGATCCATCGTATGATTCACACGATTCAATCTTACAATCCTTATGATGAGGTCAACATTGAGGAGTTTTATAGGTCCCTTGCCAGCAATGTTATTGGCACAGAGAGAATTGATTCTATTACTAGTAGAGTTTCAACACATAATGTGCACACCATGTTCCCTCATTATATGGGACAAAAGAAAGTTAGAGGATATGTTATTACTAGATGCATAGATAACCTTGTTGCTTTGTTTATATATCCCATATGGTTGGAAGCCCATCACAGATGGCCTCATAATGATGATATGCCACTTTATTTTTGCAAACAACTATATGTTGAGTTTCATTTAGGGTTAGCAATGGACTACACATCTATTCCTTCACATGTTGGACAGGGAAAAGGGAGGTTTGCTGACAAACCTCAATTTAGATGTGCAAATTTTCCACCACCCATCAACAAGAGGGAATTAGCTGGTCCAAACCTTTTGGTTCTTCCAAAACTTTTGGAACTAGCAATAGTAGGAGGTGTAGCAGTAACACCTACCTAATTTGACCTTTTTGACAATATTGTCGTGATTGCTACTCAGATCGATCAGATGTCATCTGATCATGTAGGAAAATATTTATTATGTCCACAGATTAGCCTTCCTCCTATTGAGGCTATCTCTACCAATTATGATCCCTACATTAGTGCAGAGCTACCATCACCATCAGATGTGGCCCAAATGAGTGAAGCCACTATACATAATGTTGCTTTGATTTCCATTGTTGATTTACTATCATCATACCAATTTACTAGTGATGAGTATGGGATTCCTTTAGATGTTGTAGTAGCTCATATTAGATGACATTTTGGTAGGCAGTCGGGTCAGGGTGAGACGGCTTCACAAGATGATTAACATATTCTATACCAGCCTATAGTCACTGAGGTTATTGCACATGTTGTACATGGCACATATAGCTCACTCCTCTTTGGCAATGGTCCTCTACCTGATACAAGTGCCCCTGATTTGACTATGCATTCTCATGAGCTTAGTGACATTGGTAGAGTGCTCCAGGGTGAGACGCAAGTACTTTCAAATAATCAGATATATGTTGTGTTCTAAAAATTCACATACATATATAAAATAAAATTGACTTTAAAGTAGTTCTTACTCTTCATTGAAATCTTGTATTTTTAAATTTGTAGCAAAACAAGGGTTTGTCACACTTTGGAGATTTGGAGCATGCAGACGATCCTATGCATGGTACATTTGAGGTACATTTATAATATTTAACATACTTGATGCATTCAAACATTGAAAGTATAAAACTTTAAGATGACTTTACATTTACACATGTGTACATTAAATTAATTAACGTACTTTCTTGTGTAGGGCTCAGGCGGATCGAGACATGGATCGAGACAAGGATCGAGAGAAGCATCAGGCCATGGATTGAAAGAATTAGGACATGGATCCATATAGGGATCAGGAGAGAGATCGATCCACAATCATATTAAGCATCCTCCACTTTGATTTATTTTACATGCAAATACATGATTTGTTATAAATTTTATATTGTGATTTGTCACATTATGGTTCTTAGATGATGATCTTCACATTATATACATTTTACATTATGGTTCATCTTATTATGTTTTATCATATATACATTTTACATTATGGTTTCTCATTATGGTTCATCATATTATGTTTTATAATATATATACATTTTACATTATGGTTCATCTTATTATGGAAATAGAAATTCTTGAAGCTAATCAAGGATTACAAGATCCATCTTTACAACTTTTCCAAGAAAATAGAAATATAAATATAAAACTAATGAGATAAAACAAGATAATTCCACACCCTCCAATGAACATATCAAAGAATCCATATGGACCTAATAATGATCAACATCACCCAATAATGTGTGACCATAAGGCCGACCCCTTTGTACTAGGAGCATATTGATTAGGTAGTCCAACAACACTCACACAAAACGAAGTGGTTGAATAATCAAACATGCTAATTGCATATCATACATGAGGCATCCAATAGAATACACATTGAAAAAATAATATCGAATAATGGAATCCAATAGTAATGGTGTTAGCCACTAATAACACACAAAATAAATGGTGATAACTGCTAATAACATACAAAGTAAATAATGATAACTGCTAATTAAAATATTTGAAATGGTGATAAACACCAATAATCAAATAGTGAAAATGAAAATAAAAATCAATAACATACAATTAGAATGGAAAGGAAAACCAATAATCATGTGAATATATTTATGTACACACATTGGATATAAACAACCTGCTAATCTAAAAGGATGGGGCTACTAGATGTAGGGAATAGAATTTCGTAATGATACTACTTAAATCCATATATAGTTAAATAGTATTCACCCATTAATAATGAGATATCCTCAATTAAATTCAACAATTATGAATAGATTGTGATAGCGTCTCAATGACATTCTAACAATCACAAAAAGATCACGTGACAATGTCTTGATGATATTCTATCATGAAAATATCATGATAATGTCTTGAGTCTTAATTATGTTTATGTTTATTTGATCTCATTTGAAATTATATTTTTATATTTTATCCATTCTCAAGCTCCTCTAGTTTACCATTCAAATTCAAGAATGGAAATAAAAGTTCACTCTACTCCTAACTCTAGAGTTAAATCCTAACACCAAAAGGTCCAAAGTGATTAAAATATTGTGACACATAAATTGAGGTAAAAAAACAAAGACACTCATATCCAAAAGAAAGATAAATGCATTTCCATAAGGAGAATTTTCATCCTCCAAAACAAAAAGGTTTAATATGGTCTACAACTCAATTTTGATATTTAAAAAAAAAACCATACAAACTTCCCAAAAACATCATTAATGAATTTTAGAAACTTTTCAATGTTGAAAATAAATAAAAAACTAAAATGGAATATACCCTTTTGAGAATTCAAATTAGGAGATTACTCTTTTCAAATGGTAATGATTTAGCAAAAAAAATCCATAGATCTAGCATAAAATGTAATTTTCCAAATCTAAAAACTTACAAATATAAATTTCACAAGTAAAAATATAGATCTTGATTCAAACTTAGCATACTACAAATGAAAAGACATAAAATCTCCTTAGGTGAAGGATGAAATTTAATATGAAAACTATCTAAACATCTTTGTATAATTCAAAATAGAATAATACAATCACAAATCAAAACCCTCAACAACAAAGACTATCCTTCTTGAATGTAATGCACACAATCCTTTGGAAACCCTCTTTTAGATCCAACCAAAATATCCTAATCCACAAGAAATTTGTAAACAATTATTTTGCAAAATAATAGCTCACACCATGGAGGAGAGGGAAGAGAGAAATAGGAAAAATGAACAAGTGTTTCAAAAATGACTTTGTGTTTCCTTTTGTCTCAAAAATCCCTAACCTCTAATTAATTTTTTTTACTCCTTTCACATTCAAAATAGTTATTTTCCACAATTAGATATTGCCATTTCCTAAATTATGACTAATAACTTTCCACATCATTTATGATTTTATTTTTTTTATTTCAATGACTAATGCATAGCCTTTTTAAATGGGTCTATTTAACCTTTCACATTTTATTGTCAATAAAATAATTTAGTAAATTGCATGATACTTAATTTATTAAGGCATTTGATAATAAAAATATTTTTTCAACATACAATAGTTAAATTATAAAATAAATTCTCACTATTTAAACATTAATCAATAAAATTCTTTTTGGTTTGAAAAAATATTAAATGTTTCAAAAACACTTAAGAAAATATTTTGAAGACAAAAAAATGTAAATGTAATAATATATAAATAACTCATGCATAAAGAAAATACACACTTTATAAATTTATTCAGGACACAAGAACCTAGATATGACACCAATTAAAATCATGGTTTCATAAGGTTACATAGGATTCATCTCACAACTTGAATTAAGTGAGATGGAGATTTCAAGCATACATGTTTACCCAACCTAATCATCTCCATATTAATCATCATTGGATATCATGTGCCTACACTTAGTTAAAACATCAATTGTGTTTGTAAAATATAAGTATAGCCTAATCACAACATAAAACATCCAACATGATATAATCTAATAAGTTCTAATAATAGCTAACTATATTTGACTAAAAATTATCTAAGACTAACATTTTACATTATGGTTTCACAATGCAACGTAGGAAGGGAAGGGTTTTAGGAACTAAGTGAAGAGTGTTCTCAACTATAGTGTTTTTTATATCATCAAAAGTAAGATCAAAATTGTGTGTTATAATTATGCACCAAAGATATCCACAAACATGCGGTTAAACTAACCTTAAGAAATCTTTATAGGCAAATAAGATCACAAATAAGATCACCTTAAGAAAGCTTTATAGGAAAATAACATCACGAAAAAGAAAGCTTTATTGGTTGTACTATTGAATGAGATTATTTGAATTCAACATAAAATAAAAACATTTTCAAATTTAGGTCCTTGGAATGTTTTATTTTTATTCAAGGGGTAAACACTTTCGACCTGGAGCTATGAACTGGTGAGGTCACAAACGGGGGACCTCATCCCCAAATGTTACATGTATATATTGTCATAAAAAATATCTATGTACAAAAATATCTTAAAGTTCTTGATACATATAATTTGTATCCTCTCTATCTTTTATTATCTCTAAAATATTTTCATGGTCTTCAATAGGCAACCTCCACCTTTGTTTGGCACACCCTCTTTTTGGTAAAGTTTCAAGATTCAATCTTGTTGCTATAACTAAATGACTATAATGTAAAACCTTTTGACCTGGCATATAATCAATAAATATAATCCCATTTGTATCTATCTTTGTTTTTTGATAGTATGTTCCTTCAACAATCACTGATCCAGTAGGATACTCTTGTCCATCACCATCTATCATTGATTCTGACAATTTACATTTTGGTTGCGTACATCTTAGTAGATAGTAATCTACACCTTCTACATTATCAGGATCTGCAAGAACAACAAAAATATCTCCTGTACACACCATGTAGTAAACCATGCTCAACTTAGGTAGAATATAAATCAATTGTAAGAAATAAAATTCAATTTAAAAATTTAAAATTTACCTGTAACAACTAAATTCGATACATGTTTGTAATCAGCTGAATACATAGGATCATAGATATCTACAATGTCATTATCTTCAAAAGGGTTTGATGTGTCCACTAATTGTTTTATTTCCCATTGTGAAACATACCCATCTCTAATATTCTCACATTGTAGAGTATTTGCATTGTTCTCAATGCAATCAACACAAAAACATGGTTTTTCTCTCACTTGAATTACCGGAGGCCTACTATGTCCTATTGTCATGATTTGATGCAAACTTCTAATACCACTAATTGTTTAACAATTAGTAAGAGTTGATCGATCAATATCTGTAAATTTCAAATATCCAATTAAAAAGTGTATAAAATTGAAAATCAATTCATGTACACATTGAAATTCATAAAACAAATTCATTTATGTACCTTTAACTTCCCAAAAATATCATGTGTTTTATATTGAGTCATGGGCAGCAAAATGAATTTTGCACCATTCAACAATTTCATGTGCATTCCTTATGGCATTACCTGCAAGTTCATGTTGATGAAATGTCAAGAGATTTTGTAGTTGAAAGGAAAAGATGATCTCAAAAAACATAATTATATTTTTTCTAAAAATCCATATGGTGTTACTTGCAAGTTCATGTTGGCAAAGTGCACGCTTCACACATGCTCCAGGTCCATCATGCTCTCCTTTTCCATGTCCACTCTCATAGAAATTCCACAAAAAAATTATGTCACATCTAATATGTTGTTGTCTTAACCAATTAAAAGCTTTTGTTGACTTAAATTGTCTTGTGACGTTACAACCAATTTCACTTAAAACCAAGATAGTAAAAATAAACTATATGTGTACAACTAATCAAGTCTGAACAAGTTAAGTAAACAAATAAATGTATATAATTTCAAAAAAAATTAAATCAACACTTACCAACGCATCCATCAGACCATATCCAGCGTTGTGAAGCATCTATTTGACGTCGCCTCAAGTCTTCAAAACACATTTCAAAACAATGGGCTACATAGCTTCTATCATGACCTGTATCATCATTGATATAAAAGTGAACCTCTTTGATGATAATCCGTTCATCTTTGCTACTTTTTAGACCATCTAGATGTTCTTCGGCATGCCTATAACAAACTTGTACAAATATTGCAACTTCCTCTGAATGATAATATTGACTTTGGATCTCAGTTTGAGGACTAAATGTATAGTTCTTAGAGAAGTCAACAATAGAGAGAATACAACCCACTGGAAAGCAATTCTTTGAGTCTCGAAATTTCTTAGCTTTCCATCTAGCACCATGACAAAGTTGAATATATAGATATATGATATTGCAAAATTTGTTCATAAACTCATTGTAAGACAACTCACTCTCTTTGAGAACAATTTTTCTGGTCTCAACTCCTGACTTTCTTGAGTATTTCTCATATTCAAATCTCTTCCACATAACTTGGATTGAACGATCAATATTGTCAACCTGTAAAAGATTCTTCAAATTTCCACATTCATTACATATATTTTTTATACACTACACTTTCAATTCATCTGAATCTTCTAATTTTTCACATAGAAGAGACTTCACAAATTATGTTGTACTTCTAGGGATGACTATTTTTGGATTGATTACTGCCATAGCTTTTCTATATGTCTAAAGGTGTAGATTAAATTCAACATGATTTTGACAACAATAAGTCTCACGTATCTTATTTATACATACAAAACTTGGTCGTAGTCTCTCAAACATCCTTTGAAAAATCTCCACATCTGAAAATTCTTGCTTGAATGCTTCAAAAAACTCACTTTAAGTTGTATCTATAAAATGTTTCGGATGTGAATTTTTTTACCGTATGCACCTTTTATTTTTATAGTGTCCCTTCTATTGGAAGAAACACGAAAGTGGTTGGTCCAATATTCAATCACTTGTTCCTTTACATCTTCTGAGATTTTATCTTTTTGGGGAACCCTGTAAATATTTACCCAATTATTCTCAAGATTTCCATCCAATCTATTTATCTTTCTAATATATCTTTGAATAGTTCTCTTAGAAACATTGAGTAATTCAAAAACTACTTTAACTTGTCTTCTATGTGATAATTTCTTACTAGAAATTAATGTCATCAATGCTTTACGTGCAACACTTAAATCAACAACTCGACTCTTATTTTCAATAGAATTCAATGCTTCTTGCAGGTTTTCAACTATTGTTTTCTTTAATGATCCCGATGACTTTTTCTTATTATCAACCCCTAACAACTCCAAAACAAGGGTGATTTATTTCCTCCTAAATAGTTTTGCAAATAACTATGCTCTTCCAACTATAGACTTTTCTTCAAAATATTCATCCCATATTCTTTTACAATGTAATTTTACTGTGCTTTTAGGTAAAATATTGTTAGATGAAATACTATTAAAAAGGGATTCCTCATCCATCTCTATAAGATTTTCCATACCAAGGAAAATATTTCTATGACCACTTTCAATTTGTCCTAGTACCTGTACTCCTTGGTCGTCAACAATTTCCATGGGTTCTTCTTCAAAATATTCGGCTTCATCCACATTTCTACTATCTCTTTTCCAATCATACAACCTTGTTCTTGTCTTTTTATTCCCCATCACAAATTTCTCAAGTTTGAATTCACCTGCATACAAAAATAATGTGCATTCAAACTTTTTGATGTTTGTATTGGATAAAGTGTCCCCTAATATCATGGAGGTATGACTAATTTTTAAAGTGAAAACAAGATGTAAACCCATCATTATGTATGTGGAAACTGTTGTCTAGAATCTTCTCCTCTATGAGAAAGCTTGATTTGATAAAAGTGGATGATCCTAGTTGATAGGATATAATGGCCTTATCATTCGTCATGCTCGGCTCTTCTTGATCATTTAGGATATCAATTTGATCCATGGTAGCTTTTGTATCTTTTTCTTTAACTTGAAGTATTGTTGTGGGTTACATTTGACCAACTCTGTAAGAAGTTTAGTGAATATATTATCATTAAGAGTTTCGTTTATAGTGGATTGGGTTATTTCTTCATCCTCAATTTCACTTGTTTCACTAGTTGCAACACTAATGTGATCTTCCCCATAAAAGTCTTTTCCCCAAGGGTTCCCTTCTTCTTGAAATATTTTTGCTCTTGTTCTAGGGGTCATATGTGATTGTTCTGATCTTCAATCTAAGGTAAGATAATGCATGAGACCTAAGACTAGGAAGCAATAAAAGGATATGATTCTAAGATGGGATATGAAAATGGTATGGTATGATATGACAAGCTAAGAATGCAAGATCTCAAAGGCAACTCTAGGTCCAAAGTTGGTTATGATGTAAAGGCTTTACTTGTGTTATGATGGATAGACACAAGGACCAATGATCAAGAGAGGGCATGTAGGAGATGATGGACTCCAAAAGGATTTCCCTACTCAAGGATAATGGTATATTCCCTAACTTAAGGATGATGAACATTAAGTGATGCGGGTGATAGATAGCCAATGGTTTGATTTCAAGACCTAGGTAGAGTAGTCTAAGTGCAAGCTAAAGTTTTTTTTGAGCAATAATGGATATGCAAGGGTGGAGGATATGCAAGGACTAGGTGGAATGCAAGGATTGAAAGATTAGAACTGAAAGATTGATAGCCCCAAGAAATCTAAGTGATAGGTTCATTTTGGATGTTTTTTGTTGTTTGATGTTTTGGGGTTTTGCAAGGTTTATGGTGTTGAAAATTACTAGGTGTGATGTTTGTTTTAGGTCTATTTTTTAACACACACATAAGACATAGCAGAAAAATATTTTATTTTAACAATACAAGCACAAATCCTAAGGTTGGAAAGGACTATATTCACTAGATTCCACATGGGTTTCCCCAACCGCACTTATTCTTAGTGAGTGACTTAGAAGCTTGACCACACTAACTCCCCTCCATGACACTCACTTCTCAGGTCAACCAATCTTTGAGCCCTCATGAATCTCCCATGACAGACTCTTCACCTCTACTAAGAACTACGATAATTTTGATGTCTTGGCAACGACTGTTGCTGCACCAAAAAATAGAAAAGGATTTTGGAAACTACAAAAAAGAGGTGTCTAGTAAGGGCATTCGTTCTAGTGGTTATACATGTGGCAAGATTAGCTCTAATAAGGAGGATTCCTAGCCTACAGAGGTTGCACTCTACAGGGTTTATGGGGATTCACTTTGTTGTGCCCTTAGCACACACGCCCCGTTCGGAACGGGGGCCCTCTTTTCTTTCACCTCATCGGGTCTTTTGGGGTTGCCTCGTTTTGCGTGCCCCTCCTTTTTTGTTGTTTCACATGGCTGATGTTGCTCCAAGGTTTCATCATAAGTCGATCATGCCTCCACTTTTTGGTTTTCTTCTGCCTTCCGGGGTCTCGGGGATCGCTTTGGCTTTTGGGCCCTAAACGGCTCAGGACCCTCCCGGGCCCGGGCCTCTGGAGTTCCCCTTTCGGGATTCCCCTTCGCAATTTCCATCCTGCGCGGTGTTCTCTGGGCGCCTTTCTGCTCCGCGGGGCCCGCCCTGCCGTCTTCCATTTGAAATTCCCCAAAGATTTGTCGGGCGGCGCCTACCCCTTTGGGCCCCGGGCCCCAGAAGTTCGCCTCCGGACTTCCGTCCTGGGCTCGCCGTCAGCGACGGCGAGCCTCCGACGGCCGTCCGCCCCTCGGGCCCCGAGCTGCTCGCCGCCACCACCACCCAAGCAGCATGAAGAAACCTCTGGCGGCGATTTCCTTTCGGCCTCCCGCCATCCGGGCCCCGGGTCTATCTTCGCAGTGGCCGTTCAAAGTTGTCAAAAATCAAACGGCGGCCATCGCTTTGCGTCTTTCCGGCTGTCGGGTCCCGGCGTTGCCTCCGCCGCCGCCAACCTAAATTTGAAATCTCACCAACTTTTGGCGCAGCCGTACCAGAAATTAATGCGCATATTAATGGCAGTTGGGGTATATAATGCCCGTCCACCAATGTCATTTTCACAATCCGAATTGTAGCGAGTTGGAGCAGTGATCATTTGGAGCCCACCACCTTCGTTTGCGTCACGATCCTCGACATCAACGTCACTCCGTCGACCCCTGGCGAATCCTGCGACCCCCACTTAGCGTATCCGAGGTAGGTCATCCCCGTTTGCGCTCCCTCCCTTTTTTGTCATTTTGAGGGATTTAGGTAATTAAACAATTAATTAGAGTGGCATAAAATTGAAGAGCACTAAATTGCGCCCATTACCCATTTTGTGAAAATCTCCGAAACCCATCAGAATTGCCCTTGCCGCCTACTCGAGACTTGTCCACGTTGCGGCTGTTCTTCGCACAGGGAAAAAGTCCTTGCCGGGCCCGAAACCCTCCTTCGCCGTCGGAATCCTTAAACTCCAAAACCTCTTGACGGTAATCTGCCCTCACGGGCCCGGTCCACCGGGTTTCCCTTCCCGGGTTTCCCTTGGTACTTCGCTGTGCCTCATCTGCAAGCATTCCACTGCCTTCCGGCTTCTGAGCCCCGGAATGTCTTTCGTCGTCTTAACTTAAACTTGTGCATGAGTACTTTTACTGCATCGGGCTCCGGTCCTTGGGGTTTCGTCTCTGAGTTTTCGCCCTGCTTTCACCAGTAGTCTATGGTGATGTGGATGTTTCTGTCATGCTCATCAGACCCCGGGTGTCGGACCTCTATGTCCTAATTGCCACCGTTTCCAATGACGAAACCTTACGGCGAGGTCCCATCTACCGCCTGCTTCTCCGGATCCTGGGCTTCCCTTGGCCGTCTAAATCTTGTCGAACTCCCCCCTGCCGTGTGGCCTTCCGGGCCCGGCCGTCCGGAGTTCCATTCCCGGAACTCCGTGACGGTTCCGTCATCTTCGACGGTGGGCCCCTGTCATCTTCCCGCCTCCCGGGCCCCGAGTCGCCCTTCGCCGTCGCCGTTCAAATCATTGCTGAAAATCTCACGGTGGCCAGTGCGTCACGTCTTCTCGGCCGCTGGGCCCCGCCACGCCAGAAGCCTCAAAGCCTGAACCATAACCTCATGCCGGATGTCCTTTGGCCTCGTGGACCCTGGCCCTCAGATTTCTGCTGCCGGACTTCCTCAGCTAGATTTCTGCCTGCTATCCACCGTTGCCAATGACCGCCCCTTAACTGCTTTCCGGCTTGAGACCTCCAGTGTGCCTTGGATCGGCCCAAACAAGCTCAAATCCAGAATCTGACTTCGACCCACGTCCTAAATTGTGCTCTTCTCCATCATAAGCCTTTTGAAACATTGAAATTTGGCCAAGGAGGGTCTCCGGGAGCTTTCAGTTGCATTCTCCCTTCCAGACAGCATTCATGCCAGGGAAGTCCGGCCCTCCGGGCCTGAATTGTCCAAATGCCCTGAAACGAAGATTGATAACATCCAAAGATAAATTTATGATATACTTGATTAATTATTTAGGTGTTATCTTTGAGATATGGACTAACATGAACGCTCTCGATGTTTTGTTGCACTGACTTTGCCCTTGCTTGCATAATATATGGAACCAGCTGTAGGAACCTCAGGGGCCCCCGCCGAAAAGGACAAGGGAAAAAAGTCAAGAAGAACTCCTCGGGGGAAGGAAGATAAGGATTAGATGAAGTTTCAGTTTCAGGGTGAGCCGCTCCAGTCAAAGGTCTCAACGGACTAGAAGGAGATCTCAGATACAAACATTGGTTAGGTGGACATAGATGAGTTCATCCAGAGGGTCAAGGTCAACCCTACAACAAAGAATGCTAGACTGATAAGGCAGAGTGGAATCGCCAAGGCTGCCGATTTTCCTCCCTCTCTCATAGCACCTGAACTAGTGATGGCTTGCCAGGAAGCCTATCAAATGGACACTAGAACAATTGTAGACAAGGAGGGGAAAGTCCTCGCCGACATGTCACCGAAAGGAATCACGAAAACATTTCACATTCCCACGTTCCCACACATAGAGGTTCCCACATTAGAACAATGCCAAGCAGCGTGGGATGCCAGTCCATTAGGATGCAAGAAATCGATCAACCTCTACTGGCTTAAGGAGAAACGGGGCAGCACTGCAAAGGTTCCCCAAGAGCTGTTCCGCAGTGACTTCCACGAGGACTACCACGATCTGGTGACTATGCTGAGCAGGGTCATGGGTCTCCCAGCAGCCGCCTACTTCCAAGAATGGATGGCATATTACATTGAGCAGATCCTACGGGGGAATGAGGACGTTAACACCAAGGTCTCATTCGACTGGGGAGGCATCATCAGCAACTGCTTCCATGAAAAATTCGTCAACGTCAAGAAAAGCTCCAAATTCTATATGACCTCCTACCTGGTGTACTCCCTGGCAGGTCAAAGACAATATAGTGGGTTATTTGTGGCGCCAGATTAGGGGCACAAGCGAGGGCTCAAGCCATTCGACAAATACCCTCAACTCCAATACCGCAACTTTAAGAAGGAGTACTGCCAGGTCAATGACGCCTTTACTGGCCATATCATCAGATTGATCACCAGAGACTTCGAGAGGAGAGTCTCCCACAGCGCCAGGGCACTCCTGAAGGAATATGCCTTCATGTTTATCCAGTTCCCCAAATTCACCTACATTCGGGCCTAGGGATTCACGGAACGGCCAAACAGATTGTCGAGGTACCCAAATGACAGGATCATCCTCCTGGAGCTTTCTCGGCAGCTCCAACACATCCAGACCATCTTCAGCAACAAGCACATCACAGGGATCTCCTACCCCATGACCCTTGGCCAGGGCTTGTACCGACTATAGACTTCTCAATGCGCCAGTAATTCTGAGAAGGAACTCAAGGAATATAATTTTGACTGGTACACTGCCCGCCCGCGAATGGATCCACACAGCCATGTCAAAAAAGCACTGGGACCAACGTATGCCCACAAATACCACATCGAAGACTTCTGGGCAGACTGCAAAGATGACAGGGATGTCCGCGCAAGGCACTACATGCGCATGACCGTGCAGTTTTTGAGAAGGGTGCAGCCATTCCCAGTGTCGGATCAGGTTGAGGAGGATGAGTCTACGATCATGCACCCAAGGTACCCTGCGGTTGCTGACTTGCCAATCCCCTCCATTGATTGGGATGAGCAAGAGGTTGATGACCTGGACACCATCACCCAACCAATCATAACTCGTACTAAGGAGTGGGTCGATGGGCAGGTGGCACACCTAAAGCAACAAGGGGTGGTTCTCACATATGAGGAGCTCAAGAGCGAGCCCAGTGCCACGGAGGACGTTGCCACCACCACATCAGCTGGCGAGACTTCCAAGTCTCCCCCCGTCACCAGGTCTCAAAAGAGAAAAGGAACGGAGACCGCCCAGTCTACAGATCCCAAGGAGTAAGCAAAGAAAGACACGGGAGGCTCATCTCCCAAAAGGATCAAACAGATAGTGACTACAATAGAATTGCAGCCTCCCTTGCTTCTCCCTCCCCCTCTTGGTGCACCGCCCGCCTCCCAGACTGCGGTCGCCTCATCTCCGCAGGCAGTGGATATCTCTGTCCATCTTGCCCCTTCGCCCTCGGTCGGGTCAGTGGTCGTCATTGATTCCTCTTCTGGCATGACCACTCCTCCTTCCTCTGTCACCATGTCTCTAATCACATCCCTCCCATTGGCAACAATAATATCGCCTGTCCCCCTTTCCACTATACCCGAGGCTATCACACGGCACCTGCAGAGTCTTCCCCCTGAGCTCTCACAGATCCTAATGGATCCCGCACTCCAAGCAGCCCTCGCCCAAGCCCTCACAACAGCTCAGCCTTCACAACCGCCGACAGGGCCACCAGCCATGGAGGCCACAATGCAAATATCAAAAGAGTTGGAGGAGCGAGAGCAGTTCGCCTCAAGGTCTATGGAGGAAGAGACTGATGAATATCATGAGCACCCCGAGTACGAGCATCGAACCGTCGACAAGGTGGTCTATGAGGGAGAAGAGACAGGCTCTTCCGAGAGCGGAGATGAAGAGGATGGCTCGGCTGCCAAGGAGATCATCCAAACATTTGATGAGGACCTTGAGGAGGAGTCGGCTCAGCAGCCAAAAGATGTTGGGGAGGAGGCAGAAAAGTCACCACTTGGTGAAGAGGGGCAGCCACCAGAAGAGCAGCCGCGAAAGGATTTATCTGAGGCTGAGGCCCATGCTGTAAAGAGTCCGGAGGCCGAGGCTGCTGAAGAGAAGAAAGAAGAGGAGGCAGTGAAGGAAGAAGATCCCACCTGACAATTATCCACCAGGCTGCCCATCAAACACCTCATATTCGTTCGTGACTCTGACGAAGAGGATGCTACTAAAGAGAAAGAAGAACCTTAAAAGGAGAAGGAGGTAGAAGTCTTGCCTCTAACGGAGAAAGGTGAAGGCAGCCATGACGCACCCAAAGATAAATCTGCTATGCCTGATTGGTTGGAGAAACAGCTGGAGAAGACCACTCCTATTCTGAAGGACCTAAGGGCGAGATTGGAGGCCATCTTGGCTCGATCCCTGAGCACAACAAAGAAGGAGAAGTAGCCCAAGGTCAGATCCAAGGTAACAATGGACACTTCTGGCTCCCGAGTAGCGCAAATTGCAATGCCTATAGTTGGCCAAACAGGGGTGAGCTACAATGTCTCCACCATTGACTTGGGGACAGCGACTAGAGAGCAAAAGGTTGGACATTTGGAGGAATCGGTGGCCACAGTGGTACACCTGATCAAGCAGGACAAGGTCACCAAGGACGAGCTCAAAGTGCAGGTTGTTGCCCTAACAGACTATATCCAGCAATGGTCCTTAGTGGACGACCTAACCACCACTTCCATAGCAGCACTGCAGTTGCTCTCCAAGGAACATATTGACAAAATGGAGAGGAGGAAGAACTTAGAGAAAACAACTGAGGATTGGTTCCGACAGGTCACATACGTCAAAAACATGGGAATCAGCAGGGCTGTGCGAACAGCCAACAAGTTTTTGGACCTGATCTAATCCTTGGAGAGCACGAGGAGGCTCTGCACCAATTTCCCTACAACATATGACTCCACCTTCCCAAGGATTGAAGCCATCCTTCAGATGCCTGAGGACACGTGGGAAGAGAAGCTGGAATTGAAGACGGAGGATCATTGGCTCATGGATGTGTGGCGCAGAGACCTCATCAACCGGAGGGAGAGGTTAGAGTAGATCATGAACAAGGTGGATCCAGATATTGAATGGATCAAGGAAATCCAGGTGGAATGTGTTGAGTATCTTAAGCTGATGACGGGTTATGATATGCTCACGGTACAAATAGATGCCGAAAAGATCAAGCCATACTTCCAGGAGAAGATGAAGGACGGGACAGCCGGAGAAATCACAACGGAGTTCCTGAGTTTTGCTGCCCGTGCCTTCAACCAATCAGAGCTATTTAGAGGCCAAGGCTCAAAGTATGACGAGGATTGGAAGCGGCTGGAAGAGAACGCTAAGGAGTGAAGCTACCAGGCGTTAAGATGCGAGATCCTCGAGATAGATAAGCTCCAGGTCGTCATCCTCAAATATATTGAGCACGCAACTTTCAAAGAGCAAGAGGACAGCCCAGCCAAAGAAGAAGGCCTTCCCAAGGAGTAGCTACAACAAAAGGAAAACAGCAATTAGCTACAGGATGAAAGAGCAATAGTGCCATCCACTAGATGACAAAATAGGGAAGAGACAAAAATGTTTTTTAAATTGTAAATCTATTTGGGGGTAGGTGAAACCCTATTTTGTAATGAATCTTGGCCACATAATGAGAATGAATCTTGGCCATTCATTTAACTTTTTGGAAACTATAAATAGAGCACTCCCCTCATTTGCAAAAGTGAGAGTTAAGTTGTTGTAAAGGCATGCTGCAGAAATTTATAAGAAATATCATTGACTTGGTGTATTTTCTTGATTTCTCTCATGCTACTTGATTCATTTCTCTAATATTAGATGCTTGACTTAGATCTCTTTGCTGTTTAGTTAGCTGTTCATTTTATTTGGATAAATCTTAGGAATGATGTTGGCTTATTATGAAAATTATTGCTTTGTTGATGATCCCTTAGTCCATACTTTTTGCTGGTTGTTGAAGGCAGATAGCTGTGCAAAGTTAGCCTGGACTCAATTTGAAGCTGTTCCAAACATTCATTCTTGATTCATGGATGTATATGGTGGATGAAGGATGAAATATCTGTAGCCCTTAGAAGATAGCACAATTTCCATGATACTGTGAAATCCCTGGTTAAGTGGGATATTGTTTTGAGGAATTGTCCATTGTAGGAACTCTATCGTCACTATTCGCAGCAAGCTTCAAACTTAGAAACTTTTCCTTCCCTTCGCTCTTTTTCCACTTTTTTTAGAAATTGATCCATACCAAGGTTCATTGCACATTGTAAAGCCAAACCTAACAACTAGATGGAGTTCAAGACTGTTGTTTGAACCTACAGCCGATGCATATCAACTTCCCATCCTAGGAACTCCTTTTCAAAGATCCAACTTCATGCTTTGTGTCCACATTTTGTATCTTCCGTAAGACCGCCTTGTGATTCTAGCAAATCACATCAACTACTGAGGTATCTAAGCACTATCATGACCTGACACCCGAGAGACCTTGGGATAGTGTTCTGTAATTCGATTGTGGGAGATTGTCTTTCAAGAGAGGTAGTGCACCTACGCACTGCCTGTTTTGAGAAGTGCATAAAAATACCATCAACACACTTGTCGGCATAACACATCCGCACTCATGGTACTTGAACTTTCCTCAAGCACCCATTTTATATATCAGTTGGAAGTAGATTGGCTTTAGCCTATTACTAGTTGGGTCATTCCCTTGGGGTGAGTAATTTTTCCCACCAAGGCAGGCCCTCTAAAAGATTAAACACATATAAAGATGATGGGTCTGGTTTCTAATCACCAAGTTCGCACAAGGTGAGAGCATACTCCCTACCATCTCAAGCATAACAAATAGTGTTCATTCATCCCCTAGTTAAATCTATATGGCAGAAGACAATTTTTCATTTTAAAGCACCAATTGAAATGTGTTCTAAGCTAAAAGATAACCGGTTTCAAAAATAAAAAGTCTTTGGCCAAACGTCCTGCAAAACCATAGATTAGTAGTTTTTCAATATTAGTCTTTGACAGTCGACAACTACATCGCTTGTTAGTCCAAGCATTATCTCAAAATGTTCATAGTAAAACACAATGAAAATATAAGCATGAACATAAAATAATCTAGCAACGAACATATAAGCATCAAAACACAAAAAAATTAAAGAAAATTATCAAATGTTATGTTTTAGATGCTTGATTTTCCTATTCAACTAGATAGCTTGTGACAAATGCAAATGATTAGAAAAGTATCTTGTTGTTCAGTATTAAATACTCAGTGATTTAAGAGCAAAAAGTAAATCATAATATAAATAGTTACTTCATTAAAAAGTGGATAAAAAATGGAAAAAACCTAAAAATGGACTAATAAAAGCTGACTTAAATAGTTATTTCAATAAAAACTAGACGAAAAATAGGAGAAATCTAAAAAAAAATTCAAAAAATCAAAAAGTTGGCCATTTTATGTTTCAATAGACATTTGATGAAGACGGAAAAAAATTTAATGAAAATGGAAACAATCAAAACAACAAATTCAAAAAAATCAGTGTTTCGGCCGAATGAGATCCAACTGGACATTATACGGTAGGATATTGTTTTGCCGGACATGATTTAGCTGAATCCTAATTGACATGGTAGGTGACATGGCAACAAAGTCACCATTTTCTCAATTTTTTAGAAATTTTCAACTTCTACTGAATATTTCTTCAATCAAAATTATTTTAAAAAAAAATAACCTTTTGTAGAGCTCATAGTGTTGAATCCAAAAATTATATATTTATATTTTGATTCATTTTAGTATATAAATATTTTAAAATATTGCAAGTAGGTTGTTCAAAGTCAAAAAGAGGCTTAGTTGAAATTAAATAAAAAATAGTAAATCATCATAAAACAAACTGCAAAATATATGATGCCCAAGAGGAGAGAATCCTCTTCAAAAGGGTATATTTTGTTTTTTGAAAATGAAAAAAAAATAATAGTTGATGTCAATTGAAAACTATCAAATTCGGGTTAGTTTGACTTTAAAATGTTATTACGAGAAAAATATATATCAAAATTTCAATTTTTTTCCATGCCCTAGATATTGAAGTCAGCTATCTGGGAAAAAAAAATTAGGAGAAAATGAATTTTTTTTCTATTTGTTTCTTGACGTCAACTGAACGTCACTTTTTCTTAAAATTTTTAGCATAACGAAATCTACTTTTAAATTGATCAAAATATATCAAAAAAAAAAATTTGAAAAATTATAGGAATAAACTTCAACAAAAGTTCTACATTTTATTAGTTTACATCATTTTGAAATTCAAAACATAAATACCACTTTTATGTAGTTGAAGTTGAGAAATTTTTCTCATGTTGGTTGATTCCTTTATAAAGGGTGACACAGGTTTGTACTTTTACCCGAGCTTTAAGGACACCTTGGTCCAAGTTTCTCTAAAGGTTTTTTCCTAGGACTTCAACAACAATTATAAACAGGTAAGGAGAAAGGGGATCTCCTTGCCTTAAACCTTTACCACAAGAGAAGAAACCTCTAGGGACACCATTTAGTAAAATAAATTATCTAAGCAGTGGTAACACAAGCTATGATTAGTTTTAAAATCCTTCCACCAAAACCAAACTTCTCCAAAATAGCAATGAAAAACTACCAAAAAATCCTATCATAAGCCTTCAAAATGTTTAATTTTAAAACCATACCTGATTTCTTACATAGCTCCATAGAGTGAATATACTCATGGGAAACAATGGAAGCATCAAGGATTTGTCTACCCTTAACAAACCCTTTCTAGTTTGTAGAGATTAGCTTACCAAGAACCCCTTTTAGCTTGTTCACAATAATTTTAGAGAAAATTTTATGTATTGTGTTGCATAGACTTATGGACTGTCTATAGTCTTGTAGGGAGGTAGCATCCTCTTTCTTAAGAATCAAAATAATAAAGTTTGCATTGAGTTGTCTTAGCAATCTTCTTGATCTGAAGAAGTCTATGGAAACATTTAAAAGATCAAAATAAATGGCATGAAAAAACACTGGGGGGAAACCATTGGGGTTGAGCTCTTTAAAATATCTAAAGGAAAATAGCACATTTTTGACTTCTTGCAACATGACTATCCTTTATCCCCATCTTTGTAATCACCTTAGGAATAACAATGAGAAGAGTTTCAATCTTAGTGTTACAATGGATCTGGGCTCCACCATTATCTTTAAAAAAGGAAACAACCTTAGCAACCAATTCATCATCATTTGTTATAGTAACACCATTAGAATTTACTAAAGATCAGATGGTGTTTCTTTTCCTATGCTTCAGATTCAATTGGTGGAAGAACTTATTGTTCCTATCCCCTTCTTGCAACCATTCTATTCAAGATTTTTGTTTCCAGAAAATTTCCTCCTTAGTAACTTTGAACCATTCCTCCCTAAGCTCTCTTTCTCTCCTTGAGGTATCATCATCAACTCCATTCTCCATCTTGGATTGAATATCCTTTAAACTAGAAAGGATGGAGCCTTTAGTGTGGATGATATTACCAAAGGATTTTATTCCATCCTTACACACGATCTTGGATCCTTTTTAGTTTTTGAGCTAGGTGAAACATAGGTGTACCCTAGTAGGGAAGATTCTACCACTACTGAATTAGATCCTTAAAATCAAAATGTAAGTTCCACATTATCTCAAATATGAAGATAAAGGGGCCTCTGGGCCTCTACTCCTCCCACCCTAAAAGAAGAGCACTATAGTTTGAAGTAGATCTTGGAAGGGCCTAAAGATGCAGCTTAGATAGAATGTTCCATTCACCTGAGATCAAAACCCTATCCACCTTAACTTGGATGTGGTTATGCCCATGACATTTGTTAGACCAGGTAAACCTAGATCCATTGAAATCCACATCCAAAAGGCCTTGTGCAAAGATAAAATTATCAAAATATGGCATACTACTTGAATAGTCAAATCCAAGCCCCCTGTTTGTTAGAAGGATATAGAGGGGTGTTAAATCTCCAACCAACATCTAATGCATCTTTTGGTTATTTGATATGAGCATAGATAATGAGTTCTAGAGATGAACTATAGCTGCTCTAGAGTTAGGGGCACAGATATTAAGAAGATTCCACTTAAGGTCACATTCCTTCCATCTTCCATGATGGTTTCTATTTTTTTTTTTATTGTAGTACCCATTCCTTTAATTCTTGTAGGGTTTTGTAAGGTAGCAAGGTCACCAAAAGCACCCTTTGTATTTCTTATACAAAACTCCACCATTGGCCATATATTTTTAACAATCTTTTCAAAAGTGTCATGTCGCATTTTAGTTTCTTGGATAAGGACAACATCCACTTTCATATCCATAATAGAAAATTTAACAATATGTTGTTTCAATGTGCTATTCAACCCCCATGAATTCTAGAACATTATCTTCATTGAGTAATAGACAAGGAAGTTAGGACTCACCATATATTGACTGGGAGAGGACTAGCCTCCCCAAAACTAATATTTAGTTTTCTTTTTGCTCACGAGACCCTCCAGGGTCCTCTATTTTCTTGAAGCCACCTCTCAAGAAACCTCTTTAGATCTAGTGTCACTTTGGAAAAGTCTCCCTTGCTTCTGTTCACTCCCCTTGTTCACTTTCTTTTTCTTTTTTGGTTTTCTATTTACCTAAGTCCAGTTTTCTTCCAAACCCTCCTTCATAGAGCATTGTTAGGATATAGGGGACTCCATATCCCTGAACCCCAATAATGCAAGAGAATCATGTATACTCTTGTTGTGGTTTTCCTGATGTATGACTTCTTCCACACCCAAAGAAACACAAAAACCATTTCTAGCACTCATCTTTGAGGCCTTTGGGGGAAGGGAGGCAAGTCCAAAACATAGTTAATGGTTTCTTCAAAATTCACTTCATTATGTTGGGCCCGATGAAGATACTCCTTAGAGGAAGTGATTCCTGTCCTAGCTTATTTTCTCCATTATTAGCATCATGTTGTATCTTTGGTTCTATCCCAACTAAGAGGCTAGCTTGGGGTAACCTCGACTCCACATTCCCATTCATGTAGAGGTCATCCCCATTGGGGGAGGGAGAACAACCTTAGAAATTACTTTATCCTTTTTTGTAAGCTATTTTTTTTAGGAATTGCTAAGATGACCAAACTTCCTACAAAGATGACACAAAATACCAGCATTTTCATACTCTATAGCTTGATTCCATATTCTAAACCTTGATTTTAGGGTTATCAAAGAAGGCAGGACTTTGTTAACTACAAGATTCACACATATTCTAGCAAAAACTAGCCTTGATTTTTTAACAGTAACTTTATCTGTAGCTAGAAAAGACTCCCAAAAGAGTTAGCAATTCCTTGGTAAAAATTTTGGTTCTAGAAATCTAGAGGGAGCCTTGAAAGCTAGATCCAAGTAGGGTAAATCAAGCCAATATTCATAGAGGCCCATCAAAGGCATACTTACACTTGCAAAGGGAAAGAAACTTCTTGAAATTTTTATCCAAAGCCCATGGGCCTCTAGTGAAAGTCAATCAAATCTTCATGATTCACAAAACAAAAGAGAAACAAACCATTGGACATGGTGCTAATGCCACATCACCTTTAAGTTTCCAATTTGAATCAATACATTTTTGCAATTGATCAATATTTGGTCTAAAGGACAAAAACTTATCTACAAGGGATAATTGAAGACCTGCAATAGTCTCATCCATGATTTTGTTTGGTACTTCAACCTTGAGGTTGTCCACCACATAACACACATTCAAGGCTCTATAAGCCTTGGAGTAATTTTTATATAAAGGATCATCATCAACCAACTTATCCACGAAGGAGACCAAATTTTCCTCTGCGAAAAAAAATTGAGCCCCAATTAGGGGGACGATAGAGCTTTTATAACATCTTGAGAAGAGACACCAGAAGATGACAGGGAAATTTTGACTTTCACCCTAGAGTTACATGCAACAGGTTTGGATTTCCCACCATCAACTACTACAATAGATTAATCATTTTTAGAAGGGGACACTAGTTGGGGCCCTCATCAGGCAGTACCATGGCAAAACAAGCGGGAGCATAAAAATTTTGAATTTGCAAAGGGCATGCAAAGTGGGAGTGGGATCTACTTTATAATTTTTTAATTATGTTATGTTATGTTATGTTATGATATATTATATGATATTTATAATTATATTATACTATATATAATATTTAATACAATATAATTATAAATTAAATATAAATATAACATAATATAATATAATATAATATAATTATAAATATAATACAAATATAATATAATTATTATGTTATATTATTATATGATATGATAATATTATATTATATTATATTTGTATTAAATATATTATAAATATTATAGTATATTAATATAAGAATAATAGAAATACTAAGAAAAATCTTTAAAATAACTTTTAAAAGTTATATTATATTTAATTGTATTACATATGGTAACGACTAAGAAAAATCTTTGAGATAACTTTTAAAATTTATAAATTATATTTAATTATATTGTATATTAAGGGAAAGGGGCCTCAATAGAGTGAATAGTAATGAGAGTAAATAAAAAAGAATTGGTGACTGTCTAAAAAAATTCCATTGCCCCAAAAAATACTTTGTAGTTGTGATAGAAGCTACAATTTGACAAACATGTGCACATGGGATATGACCATTGCTTGGATAGTCGTTTCCCAAACATAAGATCTCATCAAAGTATTAAAAAATAAAATAGGACAAGCTTACATCAAAACCCAACCCACATTCAACAATACAAAATTATACTAACAAACATCAAAATTTAGTGGCAACAAACATATAAAATCATTTCCAATAATAATTTACATTATTACTCTTCAAGTATGTATCACGTCCAAAAACATCAATAGGAGGAGATAAATCCCTCAGTAATATCCATCTTTTCAAAGCTTTTATTTTTGATTTCCATGTCATTAGGATGATAAGTTCTTACTACATGATCTAGAAGGTCATATTTGTGAGTTTTTGCATAAGGATGACTAATAGATCTATTTGATTCTATCTTAGGGGATAGCTAGTACTAGCATGTTCTTGGTCTAAAGGATCTATATTTTTCATGATTTACCAATTAAACCTTGAGGAAATTTTTCCCATAATGATTGCATCTAAGATTCGATATGGATCAAGTTGAGCAAGGTTGTGTTCAATGCTAATCAAATCATAGTTATCATCATTATGTTAACTCAAATATATAATGTTATCATCAACATGCACAAAGGGGGTTCTACCTTGTTTAATGAGCTTGTCAAATCAGAGGTTCGTGATTCTTTTTTTTTGTAGGTTGGATTTCACATGTTTAGATTTTGAGTTTTGCATGGGATTTGCACAAGGGGATAGAAGATAAATTATACACAACAACAATCTAGATTATTTGAATGGCTGTATATGCACTCATGAACACACTGATATTCATTGCTTAGGTATGGAAATTAGGTCCATGAGGAGGTACTAACCACTTTTGATCCTCAAGATCACACTAAGACCTGTGAGAGGAGGGCATACATGGCCTACAATTTTATTCTAGGGGCATATGGTGAGTAAATTCCCAAAGTTAACCACTTACTAGCGCATCCCAAGTATGTATAGTCAATATCCTCTAACTAGGCCTAATGTGACTTGCCAAGGGTATCTTCAATATACCCAAAGGTATGAGAGGAACAATTTTGTGAAATGAGGGGTATGTATAATGATTTGGTGCAAGAGGATAACCCACTCCCTACCTTCATTGTATAATTTATAAAGTTCCTTGCAAGCTTAGTAAAAAATGACACATATCCCTCATGGGAGAATCTTTCAATTCCCTCCCAAATTTGTATACCCTATCAAAATATGAGGGTTCAAACTACAAGTTGTCACTTGGTGATGAAATTCAAGCTAGGACTACTAAAAATAAAAATAAAAAGTGACATTTAGTTTTGATCTTCAACATCACTCCAAGGCACAAGGAGAAAGCATACATAAGTGCCCTTGGGCAACACAAAAGATGAATGATATTTTGTATCCTCAATTTTATCTTACGATACAAAGGAGAGCATACAAAAGTGCCCCTTTGGAAACACAAAATGGGAAAGATGTTTCTATCCTCAAGTTCACCCTATAGCATGAGAGGAGAGCATGCATGCCCTTATCCAAAAACACACAAAAATCTAAACTAAATAAGACCCATCAAATAAAGGTTATTTTTCTCATTTAAAAAGAAAATGGATGAAATGGTTTTGAATTTTGGTCTTTAATAAGCAAACTTACAATCAATAAATGTTATTAATTATAGAAAATTAATTATTTGATGTATGATTTCATTACACTTAAAGAGGATTAGTAGAAAAACATAATCCCTAGAAAATTATAAAATGTCAAATAGAAAATATATGTTACTAAAATATTTACTATAATTTTGTGACTAATTTCAAAAAATAAATTGCCAAATGTTAATTTCATATATGAAAGTTATGCTTGTCATGATAAAAATGTTTAAGTGAAATTCAAATTGAAATATCTAATAGGAAAAATTAAGAAAAAACACATGTACCAGTATGAAGTGCTTGGATCTATCTTTTCAAGACCTATACAAATATAAAAATATAACTTTGTATGCAAAAGTTATGTTTTGAAAAAAAATGTCTATTTTTATGATTTAAAAATGGTCCTTGTCAAGAATTCAACCAAGATTTGTAGAAAATGTGTGCTTTTCAATATTTAAGGATCATATTGATTTGATGAAAGATTGGGTTGAATTTTTAAATATTTTGTTGAGGATGTGAATGGCAAGGATTTGATCTTAAATGAACGGTTGAGATTGATTGAGATGAGTGGATAATCAAGTCATTAACTAAGAATAGTCACAAAGAGTTATGATGGATTCTTATTAGGATCTAAAATGGGTGAGGATAATTAGCCCTTTTTATTTATTATGTCTACTTATTTGTGCATGGGTTAAAAATAGAATATGGAGGAGTTATGATGGAATATAAGTGATAATTCATTTATTATTTATGGAGAAATAGGTGAAAATAAATTTATTTATTTATTTTGGAATAAATGGATGAACATTACACTAATTAACTAAATAATATGAATTATTTAATTAATTAGTGGTAAATAAAAGAGAGAATGTCATGCTCAAAATAAGGAAATATTGACATTGTATTAGGATACAACATTAGGTGCAACCTTAGAAGGTGGTTAGAATCAAATGTTTACAATTCCAAACTATCCTCATGTGGGCCAGGCCTAGAAAATGTATAATAAGATCATTGACTAAAAAAGTAAAAATAGTGTCTAGAGAAAACAAGATGAATCAAACCATTTTAAATATCTACCACATAAATACAATTTAAATCCACTAATCAATATAATATCATCATCTATGTGTGCATATAATTAAAAAGAAAAAATGATTCACATGTATCAATATACATTGAACTATACCCATAATATAATCATCATGAAATTTTTTTCTAAGGCTCATAATATCATCATGCAATGTAGGATAAGTAAATGAATAATCAACATGATCTAAGCTAATAAAGTATCACCAAATCCTAAGTTATTATCATGTTAAGGAAGGTAATGTGAGTTTTTACTGTTAGTTCTAATGCTTCTTTGGTTTCACAGTTAGAGTGATCTATGTATTTAGTTCTTGTTCCTATGTACTTTTAGATACAATGTACATCAATAGCTAGTTACATGCATTTCAGTGAGATGGATTATTTACCATATGGACACTTTTGCATTCCTATTTCTGGAGGTTCTTTATTTCAGCACTATATCAGTCATCTTTTGACAATTGTCTACAACTTCTTCATGCTTTTGTGATGTTCTACATGTTCCTCTTTTTTTGGTCAGGACATTGTTTGGTTGGAGGCTACTTATTCCTTCACACCTTGATTTGGAGGCTTTTCAGTCCTTCATTCACCTTTCTCTCTTTTGGAGAGGATTTTTCTCCCACTATGGTTTTCTCCTTTTCTCCATTTTTGAGAGATCTTTTGTTTGTACATGGGTACCTCACCAGGCCTTGTTTGGCAGGATCCATCTTGCATTCTTTTTTTAGGGTTGAGTACTATATATGAGCAACCCTAGTAATTGCTCACTTTGGTTTACATAGAAAATCACTTAGTTAACTCACAAAGAACTCCCAAGTTCATCTTAAGGGGGGGTGTTAGAGTAATCATGCATTAGCTAATAAGTAATCATGCATTACCTAATAAGTAATCATGCATTAATTATTAGTCTAATTTATTCTCATGCACTCAAGCTAAACTTGGGAGTTCTTTATAAGTTAACTAAGTGCTTTTTTATGTTAACCGGAGTGAGCAATTACTAGGGTTGCTCCTATATAGTACTCAACCCTCATTGCATTATCAATCTGGAGATTTACTCTCGAACTCTCAACCTTTGAGGACTTTTGTTTTCCTTGAAGATTCTCGAGGTTCTTCTCTAGCTTTTTCTTGTTGAAGAATATTGCATATATTGTTTGCAGATCTTTTGTGTGGAAGGTTTTTTTGTTCGTTGTTTAATCCTATGGCTTGTGGTTTTGTGGTTTTTCACAATTCTAACATTCCTTTTAGTGAGGAGGATATAATTTTAGATTGGGGGGACTTATCCTTTTAAGATGGTCTCTAACAAAATCAATTTCACATAAGAAAAACTCTTTTTAAATGACATCACAAAAAAAGATAAACAAATATGTTTAAGAGTAGATTATCATCCATCTAAAGATGCATAATAAATTAATTTATTTTATATCCATCAATATAAACACATTTATTAATTTTCTAAAAAAAATGCCCCAACAAAACTTATATTTATTATATTAAAAAACTAATTCAAATATCTTAATTAAAAAAAAAATTGAATAATACAAATTTATGTGTTTAAATATTTTATATTGTATACTATGATATATTAATTATATTTATTAAAATGTTACAAAATACACGCTTTTCTCTCTACGCTTACCAGTATAAACTTGCCAATTTATCAAAGAATACTGTTTTATAGACGTACGGGAGCCAAGCTTTAGAAATAAACAAATCCCTTATAACCCAAACACAAATAATGGGATAGAAACAACTATATAATAAAAATGTTTTATTCAACATGATATGCCATATCCGTTGTCCGGTTAGGATATCTGGCTTTCACCCAGACGACCCGGGTTCAAATCCCGGCAACGGAATATTTTATTGATTTTTCTTCAATTATCGTCGGCAATCTTCTAAGAATCAAAGTGGAAATAATTTGAACTCCTTAAAACTAGGATAGATATAATAAAAATTTATTATAGACATCTTAAATACATTTATATAAATGATTTGAGATATACATGAATTTATTATTAAGAATAAATAGGTACGTTGATATATATGTATTTAAGATATCTATATTAATAGTATTAACATTACAACATGTAAAATATTAATTTAGTATTTTTTTGTGTGTTCATATAAATTTTATTTTTCTTCAACAAATAAGCTTATAATATTCATCCAAATATATATAATGTACATTATATTTATTGAAAATTATTGAAACATTTCATATTATTTTAAATGTGTAATAGACATGTTAAAAGATAATTAATAAAACATTTCATATTAAATAATTCTTATGAGACATATTCATTGGAGATAAATTCTTGGTCAATTAATTAGCAATCTAGGCTCTACAAAGGGTTATTTTATCCAGGCATGGATTAGTTTTGTCTCTCTTGGGACATTTGGTGGCTGGGAAGCCATTGATGTCTTGTTATTCATAATATTTCCTTCATCTATCTCTATCATTGGACCCACATGTACATATTCATTTGCATCAAATATGGATAGAAATCAATCAGCCAAAGATATTTTCATCTACATTGGATGTAAGTTCATTAGAACATTTTCATCAATTTGAATATCTCTATAGAACTTTTCCTCTCTACTTTGTATTTAAGTGCTTTGTATACCCTATCTCTATTGACATTAAGTTTATAATTTGTTTCACGTTGATCCTTCTTTTGAATAATAATAAGTGGTAAAAAATTATTCAATGTGGCAAAATGTTAGTTATTTCTTCTACTTTATGCAGAAAACTTATGGTATGTCCTTTTTGTTGTGCCTCGCACTCATGCCCCATTTTGTCCTTGACAAAATAGCCCCCCCCTCTTTTTTTTGTGTTGTTCTCTCTTGTTCCTACCTTGTTGTCTTTTGTTTCTTTCTTCTTCCTTTTTTTCCCCTTCTTCCATTTTTCTTTCTTTTTCCTTCTCTTCTTTCTCCCTTTTCACTTCTTTCCCTTTGTTCCTTTTGTTTCCCTTTTCTTCTAAGTATCTCGTCGGGTTTTGGAGTTTCAAGCTTCTCGATATTGGCATGCCATATCAACCGAGCCTGACCCTCGATGTCTAATGGGTGCTCAGTGTTGGTTGTCACTAGCATTCACAAATAAGTTGGATATGCATTCACAAATAAGTTTCATACACTATGTATCCCAAAACACCAAGCTTATCTCAATAAACTAAGCTTTTCCCATCACACTGAGATTTTATAGACTTGAACTTGAGCATAAACACAAGTTATACTACAAAATTGATAAACCACACATTGTTCATAGTGTAACATAGAACATCACACTTGATCCGAATTTTTAAACAAACATATAGACCCCATAACTATTGCTTATAAGCTTTAATACCTCCAAAACTATGCCTTTCGAAATTAATCCTTCCCATGTCAAAAATAATCCAATCCCACATCACCCATGTCCTAATTTGGCAAGAGGCATGATGGTCGAATGCATTGTTTGTTAGTTGGTCTTTTTCTTTGATTTACCTTTAGACCCATACTATACCTACTCAAGGCCACCTTGATCTTCTTATATCTTGATGTATTTTGACTCACATATATTGGGGCATAGCCCTATCATTTCTATCCTTTTCTTCCCTTATTTGCATCTTGGCCTATTTCTCTACAAGTTCCCTTTGTGTGTGTGTTAGCCCCTTCAATACTTGAACCCAAGACTTGACCTCTTCAAATTAGCCTCTTAACCAACTTTCTAGATCTTGATGTTTATGACTGTCAATTGGATTTATTTTATTTGTGGTGTATCACTTCCTTCTAGTACATTTGTTTTTTTTTTTATTATTATTTTCAATTGGTCTATAACTTGCTTTATCCTACTTAACTCTTTCTCTCATTTTCCCATGGTGTTTTATAATTTGTTTACTTGTTGCTTGAACAATTTATTATCTCTCTCTAGTATCTAGTTGGATATCATGACTTCTTTCAACTTGATGTCTTCATATTGACCCCCTGCTTCTAAATTCTAAAGCCTCTTTTTCATGAACATTGACTCATTAACATATAATTTTGATGACCATATTGGTGGTCGTGTTGTGGGGCTATATACCTTGTGTTATTGGTTATATTCATCCCTTTCTTCTTTGTTTGTTAGGTGAGTTTTGACCTCATTTTGATTTGCCTCTACTTCAACTTGAGGAACTAAGCTCTCAATTTCCTTTCCTTTGTCCTATTCTTGTACCACTTTCTCTCCTTGCATTTATTGTATTTCATTGTGCCTATTGAGCTGTTATACACTAGTTAAAAAAAATTGTGAATTTTTCTTTGTTTTCTTATGCCTTAGAATACCCTTGTAATATTTTACATTCATGTGTACAATCCTTTCCACCATGTTTAAAAGGATAGACTAAGGGTACCTTGGCATGTATGTTCCCCACATAATAGGTATCGCCCTTGCATGAGCATTGAGATTGGGGTGCCAATGAGTAGTTGGCTGATGAGTATCATGAGGTGTATCTAAAAGGAATTATAAACCCCCCTAAGGTAAAATTCCTATAATTAATCTCTATGCTTATTTTCCCACTTGGAAGTTTTCTATTGTTTCATTATTATTGACTACACATTTCACAAGTTGTGTTATCTTTGTTTGTTCATTTATATTTACAATGTAATTTTTTTAGTAACTTTGCTTATGTCTCTTTGGTCTATTAATACTTTCATTTTGACCTTTCATGGTAACCCAAACATTACTTTATATTTTTTACTTATTTTCATGTGATTTGTGTGGTGTCTTTTTCAATATGATCTATAAATAAATGTTGGATAAAAACAAGTTGGGGCTCACTTGTTTTCTATATGTTTGTTCCTTAGGGCCCACACAATCTACTAGGGTTACCTTCCTTCTTAAGATGCCACTTCGCCTCTTGTTTTGTTTGCCCCACCTTCCACTTTCCATAAATTGTTTAGAAAATGACATCAACAAAACCCTCAAACACACACTTTTAAATTTTTGAAGTTGAAGTTGCTATAATTTTTTCTTTTGCACAACTTTTTAGGAAAAATCATAGGGAAATAGTAAAACCTTATACTTGCTATTTTAATATTTTGTTTTGATAAAATATGATTGACTATCAATTTTTCTCAATTTTAAGAAATGAAAAATTAAATATTTAACTAGGAAAAATATAGATAGGCTAATCGCAATATTAGTTTCCTAATTTTTCCCCAATTTTCTTTTTTAAATAAAACATTACCATTAGAGAAATAGACTAATTTTCCTCCTTGCATAGTTTTCGAGGCCAATATTTATGAATATGAAAAAAATAGAATCCATGTAGGAGTAAAAGACCAATAAATAGACACAAAAATAATAATTAATTTTTCCTTTTGTTTTTATGACTAGTTTTTTTGTATAGATAAAGAGAGGTAAAGGGCCCTCTCCTTTTTTAGTCAAAGATAAGATTTTACAATAGGTTCAAGCCTTGAAGGGGCAAGCTATACACCACAAACATGACTCTATCTAAGATATTGAAATGAAAAACTAAGTAATGAATTATATAAAATCTTGGCAAGAGATTTCAACAAACTACATTAACCTTGATTCATTTCATCCATGTTGACGTGAGACTAGAGAAACATTTGATACATAATTGAATTGATTATTCCTCTCTTTCTAGTTTGCAGAAGTGTCCATATTTCATTTTTATTTCCAATATTCATAGTGAATGGTTGAGGAGCATTGAAGACTTGATATGCCAATCTTTCATGATCCTCATTCTACTTGGGATATTTGAGAGAATCATCAATAACCTAATTTATCAATCTTTTGTGATCCTTATTTTTTTTGGAAGAGTTGATTGGGTAGGAGTTTCTCTCAGTGGCTTTGAGCAAGATGATCCAACGTTCAAACCCTTTTGTGTATTTGATGAAAGGCTTGGGGCTACTTTGGTGACATTTATAGAAAAATGGCAAGGGAAAGCATCCTTCCACCATGAGGCTTAACTAGCTTATTTATATTTACTACAAGGGCAATTTACAACAACATGGCTTGTGTTGAAGCATACACAATAGTAGAAGGGTAACTTGTCATAGTCCAAGGGTTGGACTCGAGAGTGAACTCCAACTTTTAGAGTGGAAATATCTAAATCAACAAGAATATGGGCAAACATTGTATGTAAAAGTAGATGTCACCTTGTTGTTTAATCACCAAAAAATCACCTAAAAAGTTGTTAGCGGATTCATTGAAAAATGAAGTGACATGTTTAAAAGACAAACCTAGATCATAATGACATTAAAGAATTCAATGGAGGGAATGAAATTGGGATGTCACAATTTTAGCATAAGGGTGTGTTGACCCCAAATCCAAAAATGATCACAAAGAATATATTTTGGTCTTTGATAGAGTTGAAAACCATTGTGAAAAACCCTTGGGTGCAAGGGAAAAATTCTAGACTATTAGTCATGAGAGGTTGTCGATTCCATTTGTTGAGATCAAGAAGGTTGGCCCAAAAATGATTGACACAATCGATTAAGCCATGCACAACAAATAAGCTTTCTCCTTCAATTATTTTTAATCCCTTAAAATTGCCTAAAGGATCCTTGTTTGAGCATGTAGAGTGAGTTGCAGATAGAAGCATAATTGAAAAAGCTTTAACAGAGACCACCACCATGTAGGTGTTTGAGAAACAGGAAAATCAAATCCAAAACAAAAGAAACATGATCATTGTTTCTAGTCAAACCATAGACATCTAGAATTTGGAGGAGTTGTAAAAGCAACTCGAAAAATCTTTTTTATGATTAATGCTTTAATTTAATTTATTTTTCAAATTAATTGATTAAATTAAAATTTTAGAATTGACCTCACTAGAAATACTTACAAATATTAACGTTCATGAAATGTCCAATTATCAGAGCTATACTCTAACTAAAAATTTCTTATTATTTGTTTTCGTTAAGACTACTTCTACTTAATTAAAAGTAATACTTAATTACGATTTATTCAATTATAATTAACCCACACAACAAATAAATCCTTCAAAAAAACTTGGCAGGAACAATCAAATGTCAAGCCTATAGTGCGGAAGTCGTGATGACTCATTTCTCTCATGAAAGTGGGGTCCCTGTGGATCGGATTCATTTTGAGACGCAGGTGGCACAGAGGATTTATATCACTGCCACAGGCTATTGCGCATACACCAATCAATGTAAATTTTTAGACTCAGGTGGCACAGACGATTAATATCGCTGCCACTGGCTACTGCACATACACCAATCAATGTAATTTTTCAAACTCTGCAATCGTAAATGGGCTAACTCGTGAAACATGGGTTAAATGAGCTTACAAAACACACGCGGCACGCATGCGTGTCTGCAGTTTTTGCGTCACCCTATATATATTTCCCTCTCGTTACAGGTTAAATGCACACGAGAAAAGATGAATGTGGAGAGCTTATTCGCCTCAGCGGCCATCAACATGGGCTTGGCCATTCTTTTCTTGACCTTATCTTCCATTTTCAAGAAGCAGCCTGCCAATGCACTTATTTATTTTCCCCGTCAAGTTTTGAAGAATGAAACAGCCACACAAACTGAAGATGGGAGCTTCACTCTAGGCATGCTAATTCCCTCTGCCACTTGGATTAACCGTGCATTTAAAACTACAGAGGAGGAAATTATTTCTTCTTCGGGCTTGGACTCTCTGGTGCTTCTTAGGCTCTTTGTGTTCAGGTAAGAATTTGTACTCTCGCCTATTCGATTAAACTGAACTATTGAGGAATACAAACTATGCCTGCACAACTTTGAATTTCACCCATGAATCAGGGCTCACGTTTTTTGAAGTTGGAGGGCTTTTCAGCAACACTTAAATACCCACTATTGCAGAATGTACTCTGAAAATTAAAGGATGAGCTCGATAGCTAACATATGTGATTAGATATAAATTTTATGTATATTTATATTCGTTAAGAAAACCAAGGATATATTCTAGCCTATTATAGAAAATCAAGTTCCCAGACCTTGCGTTTTTGTTTTTAAAATTTGGTAAATTTGAGGGGGCAAATTTACCCCGGAGATGCACCCGGTCTTGTCCACTGAAGTATGTCACACCCAACAAGTTGAATTTGAACCTCGGGCTCCTCTTAGGAAACTCTAGACTTTTACTATTCAATGCTCATCCCATTCGACCTCACAACTTCAAATTACCCAAATGATTTAGGGTTATGTGCAGAGTGTAATCTCAGAGTAAAGCAAATAGGAGTTATAGTCTATATATGTTATCTAGAGAGATATTTGATTTAAACGGCATACAGGCTGCTTATGCTTTTAGCAATGGTGTAATTGGTATATAAGCTGTGCATAAATTTAGAAATTTGCAAAAATTCTATGGTGACATAACTCCATTGAGGGTGAAAAATGCAAATAAAATATTCTATTCAATTCTGAAAATCTCTAATAGGGATTCATGCAAATGGGAAAATAAATATTCTTTCCAACACTGAAAATTTCTTATATGGATTCATGCACATGGGAAAATAGTTTCAGAGATTGTCTTACACTCACTTAGAACTGCTTCTAAATCAATTTGTGTAATTATGTTAAAAAATTGCATGAAACTCAATATGGTAGCATGCATGCTTTCCAAAGGGAGTTATCACTCAACATTTGGCCCGATAGAATCATAGGACTTAATTTTCCAAATACATAGAAAAAACCTAGGAAAGAGCTAATTTAAATCTAAGGAAAAATTAAATAGCAGTGTTTCTCCAAGTTAGGAGGCACGGATTGTGGGAATGGGTGGATCTT
>VDFB02273321.1:0-39042 GCA_007258455.2 Sequoia sempervirens | reverse complement strand
TATTATACTATATATAATATTTAATACAATATAATTATAAATTAAATATAAATATAACATAATATAATATAATATAATATAATTATAAATATAATACAAATATAATATAATTATTATGTTATATTATTATATGATATGATAATATTATATTATATTATATTTGTATTAAATATATTATAAATATTATAGTATATTAATATAAGAATAATAGAAATACTAAGAAAAATCTTTAAAATAACTTTTAAAAGTTATATTATATTTAATTGTATTACATATGGTAACGACTAAGAAAAATCTTTGAGATAACTTTTAAAATTTATAAATTATATTTAATTATATTGTATATTAAGGGAAAGGGGCCTCAATAGAGTGAATAGTAATGAGAGTAAATAAAAAAGAATTGGTGACTGTCTAAAAAAATTCCATTGCCCCAAAAAATACTTTGTAGTTGTGATAGAAGCTACAATTTGACAAACATGTGCACATGGGATATGACCATTGCTTGGATAGTCGTTTCCCAAACATAAGATCTCATCAAAGTATTAAAAAATAAAATAGGACAAGCTTACATCAAAACCCAACCCACATTCAACAATACAAAATTATACTAACAAACATCAAAATTTAGTGGCAACAAACATATAAAATCATTTCCAATAATAATTTACATTATTACTCTTCAAGTATGTATCACGTCCAAAAACATCAATAGGAGGAGATAAATCCCTCAGTAATATCCATCTTTTCAAAGCTTTTATTTTTGATTTCCATGTCATTAGGATGATAAGTTCTTACTACATGATCTAGAAGGTCATATTTGTGAGTTTTTGCATAAGGATGACTAATAGATCTATTTGATTCTATCTTAGGGGATAGCTAGTACTAGCATGTTCTTGGTCTAAAGGATCTATATTTTTCATGATTTACCAATTAAACCTTGAGGAAATTTTTCCCATAATGATTGCATCTAAGATTCGATATGGATCAAGTTGAGCAAGGTTGTGTTCAATGCTAATCAAATCATAGTTATCATCATTATGTTAACTCAAATATATAATGTTATCATCAACATGCACAAAGGGGGTTCTACCTTGTTTAATGAGCTTGTCAAATCAGAGGTTCGTGATTCTTTTTTTTTGTAGGTTGGATTTCACATGTTTAGATTTTGAGTTTTGCATGGGATTTGCACAAGGGGATAGAAGATAAATTATACACAACAACAATCTAGATTATTTGAATGGCTGTATATGCACTCATGAACACACTGATATTCATTGCTTAGGTATGGAAATTAGGTCCATGAGGAGGTACTAACCACTTTTGATCCTCAAGATCACACTAAGACCTGTGAGAGGAGGGCATACATGGCCTACAATTTTATTCTAGGGGCATATGGTGAGTAAATTCCCAAAGTTAACCACTTACTAGCGCATCCCAAGTATGTATAGTCAATATCCTCTAACTAGGCCTAATGTGACTTGCCAAGGGTATCTTCAATATACCCAAAGGTATGAGAGGAACAATTTTGTGAAATGAGGGGTATGTATAATGATTTGGTGCAAGAGGATAACCCACTCCCTACCTTCATTGTATAATTTATAAAGTTCCTTGCAAGCTTAGTAAAAAATGACACATATCCCTCATGGGAGAATCTTTCAATTCCCTCCCAAATTTGTATACCCTATCAAAATATGAGGGTTCAAACTACAAGTTGTCACTTGGTGATGAAATTCAAGCTAGGACTACTAAAAATAAAAATAAAAAGTGACATTTAGTTTTGATCTTCAACATCACTCCAAGGCACAAGGAGAAAGCATACATAAGTGCCCTTGGGCAACACAAAAGATGAATGATATTTTGTATCCTCAATTTTATCTTACGATACAAAGGAGAGCATACAAAAGTGCCCCTTTGGAAACACAAAATGGGAAAGATGTTTCTATCCTCAAGTTCACCCTATAGCATGAGAGGAGAGCATGCATGCCCTTATCCAAAAACACACAAAAATCTAAACTAAATAAGACCCATCAAATAAAGGTTATTTTTCTCATTTAAAAAGAAAATGGATGAAATGGTTTTGAATTTTGGTCTTTAATAAGCAAACTTACAATCAATAAATGTTATTAATTATAGAAAATTAATTATTTGATGTATGATTTCATTACACTTAAAGAGGATTAGTAGAAAAACATAATCCCTAGAAAATTATAAAATGTCAAATAGAAAATATATGTTACTAAAATATTTACTATAATTTTGTGACTAATTTCAAAAAATAAATTGCCAAATGTTAATTTCATATATGAAAGTTATGCTTGTCATGATAAAAATGTTTAAGTGAAATTCAAATTGAAATATCTAATAGGAAAAATTAAGAAAAAACACATGTACCAGTATGAAGTGCTTGGATCTATCTTTTCAAGACCTATACAAATATAAAAATATAACTTTGTATGCAAAAGTTATGTTTTGAAAAAAAATGTCTATTTTTATGATTTAAAAATGGTCCTTGTCAAGAATTCAACCAAGATTTGTAGAAAATGTGTGCTTTTCAATATTTAAGGATCATATTGATTTGATGAAAGATTGGGTTGAATTTTTAAATATTTTGTTGAGGATGTGAATGGCAAGGATTTGATCTTAAATGAACGGTTGAGATTGATTGAGATGAGTGGATAATCAAGTCATTAACTAAGAATAGTCACAAAGAGTTATGATGGATTCTTATTAGGATCTAAAATGGGTGAGGATAATTAGCCCTTTTTATTTATTATGTCTACTTATTTGTGCATGGGTTAAAAATAGAATATGGAGGAGTTATGATGGAATATAAGTGATAATTCATTTATTATTTATGGAGAAATAGGTGAAAATAAATTTATTTATTTATTTTGGAATAAATGGATGAACATTACACTAATTAACTAAATAATATGAATTATTTAATTAATTAGTGGTAAATAAAAGAGAGAATGTCATGCTCAAAATAAGGAAATATTGACATTGTATTAGGATACAACATTAGGTGCAACCTTAGAAGGTGGTTAGAATCAAATGTTTACAATTCCAAACTATCCTCATGTGGGCCAGGCCTAGAAAATGTATAATAAGATCATTGACTAAAAAAGTAAAAATAGTGTCTAGAGAAAACAAGATGAATCAAACCATTTTAAATATCTACCACATAAATACAATTTAAATCCACTAATCAATATAATATCATCATCTATGTGTGCATATAATTAAAAAGAAAAAATGATTCACATGTATCAATATACATTGAACTATACCCATAATATAATCATCATGAAATTTTTTTCTAAGGCTCATAATATCATCATGCAATGTAGGATAAGTAAATGAATAATCAACATGATCTAAGCTAATAAAGTATCACCAAATCCTAAGTTATTATCATGTTAAGGAAGGTAATGTGAGTTTTTACTGTTAGTTCTAATGCTTCTTTGGTTTCACAGTTAGAGTGATCTATGTATTTAGTTCTTGTTCCTATGTACTTTTAGATACAATGTACATCAATAGCTAGTTACATGCATTTCAGTGAGATGGATTATTTACCATATGGACACTTTTGCATTCCTATTTCTGGAGGTTCTTTATTTCAGCACTATATCAGTCATCTTTTGACAATTGTCTACAACTTCTTCATGCTTTTGTGATGTTCTACATGTTCCTCTTTTTTTGGTCAGGACATTGTTTGGTTGGAGGCTACTTATTCCTTCACACCTTGATTTGGAGGCTTTTCAGTCCTTCATTCACCTTTCTCTCTTTTGGAGAGGATTTTTCTCCCACTATGGTTTTCTCCTTTTCTCCATTTTTGAGAGATCTTTTGTTTGTACATGGGTACCTCACCAGGCCTTGTTTGGCAGGATCCATCTTGCATTCTTTTTTTAGGGTTGAGTACTATATATGAGCAACCCTAGTAATTGCTCACTTTGGTTTACATAGAAAATCACTTAGTTAACTCACAAAGAACTCCCAAGTTCATCTTAAGGGGGGGTGTTAGAGTAATCATGCATTAGCTAATAAGTAATCATGCATTACCTAATAAGTAATCATGCATTAATTATTAGTCTAATTTATTCTCATGCACTCAAGCTAAACTTGGGAGTTCTTTATAAGTTAACTAAGTGCTTTTTTATGTTAACCGGAGTGAGCAATTACTAGGGTTGCTCCTATATAGTACTCAACCCTCATTGCATTATCAATCTGGAGATTTACTCTCGAACTCTCAACCTTTGAGGACTTTTGTTTTCCTTGAAGATTCTCGAGGTTCTTCTCTAGCTTTTTCTTGTTGAAGAATATTGCATATATTGTTTGCAGATCTTTTGTGTGGAAGGTTTTTTTGTTCGTTGTTTAATCCTATGGCTTGTGGTTTTGTGGTTTTTCACAATTCTAACATTCCTTTTAGTGAGGAGGATATAATTTTAGATTGGGGGGACTTATCCTTTTAAGATGGTCTCTAACAAAATCAATTTCACATAAGAAAAACTCTTTTTAAATGACATCACAAAAAAAGATAAACAAATATGTTTAAGAGTAGATTATCATCCATCTAAAGATGCATAATAAATTAATTTATTTTATATCCATCAATATAAACACATTTATTAATTTTCTAAAAAAAATGCCCCAACAAAACTTATATTTATTATATTAAAAAACTAATTCAAATATCTTAATTAAAAAAAAAATTGAATAATACAAATTTATGTGTTTAAATATTTTATATTGTATACTATGATATATTAATTATATTTATTAAAATGTTACAAAATACACGCTTTTCTCTCTACGCTTACCAGTATAAACTTGCCAATTTATCAAAGAATACTGTTTTATAGACGTACGGGAGCCAAGCTTTAGAAATAAACAAATCCCTTATAACCCAAACACAAATAATGGGATAGAAACAACTATATAATAAAAATGTTTTATTCAACATGATATGCCATATCCGTTGTCCGGTTAGGATATCTGGCTTTCACCCAGACGACCCGGGTTCAAATCCCGGCAACGGAATATTTTATTGATTTTTCTTCAATTATCGTCGGCAATCTTCTAAGAATCAAAGTGGAAATAATTTGAACTCCTTAAAACTAGGATAGATATAATAAAAATTTATTATAGACATCTTAAATACATTTATATAAATGATTTGAGATATACATGAATTTATTATTAAGAATAAATAGGTACGTTGATATATATGTATTTAAGATATCTATATTAATAGTATTAACATTACAACATGTAAAATATTAATTTAGTATTTTTTTGTGTGTTCATATAAATTTTATTTTTCTTCAACAAATAAGCTTATAATATTCATCCAAATATATATAATGTACATTATATTTATTGAAAATTATTGAAACATTTCATATTATTTTAAATGTGTAATAGACATGTTAAAAGATAATTAATAAAACATTTCATATTAAATAATTCTTATGAGACATATTCATTGGAGATAAATTCTTGGTCAATTAATTAGCAATCTAGGCTCTACAAAGGGTTATTTTATCCAGGCATGGATTAGTTTTGTCTCTCTTGGGACATTTGGTGGCTGGGAAGCCATTGATGTCTTGTTATTCATAATATTTCCTTCATCTATCTCTATCATTGGACCCACATGTACATATTCATTTGCATCAAATATGGATAGAAATCAATCAGCCAAAGATATTTTCATCTACATTGGATGTAAGTTCATTAGAACATTTTCATCAATTTGAATATCTCTATAGAACTTTTCCTCTCTACTTTGTATTTAAGTGCTTTGTATACCCTATCTCTATTGACATTAAGTTTATAATTTGTTTCACGTTGATCCTTCTTTTGAATAATAATAAGTGGTAAAAAATTATTCAATGTGGCAAAATGTTAGTTATTTCTTCTACTTTATGCAGAAAACTTATGGTATGTCCTTTTTGTTGTGCCTCGCACTCATGCCCCATTTTGTCCTTGACAAAATAGCCCCCCCCTCTTTTTTTTGTGTTGTTCTCTCTTGTTCCTACCTTGTTGTCTTTTGTTTCTTTCTTCTTCCTTTTTTTCCCCTTCTTCCATTTTTCTTTCTTTTTCCTTCTCTTCTTTCTCCCTTTTCACTTCTTTCCCTTTGTTCCTTTTGTTTCCCTTTTCTTCTAAGTATCTCGTCGGGTTTTGGAGTTTCAAGCTTCTCGATATTGGCATGCCATATCAACCGAGCCTGACCCTCGATGTCTAATGGGTGCTCAGTGTTGGTTGTCACTAGCATTCACAAATAAGTTGGATATGCATTCACAAATAAGTTTCATACACTATGTATCCCAAAACACCAAGCTTATCTCAATAAACTAAGCTTTTCCCATCACACTGAGATTTTATAGACTTGAACTTGAGCATAAACACAAGTTATACTACAAAATTGATAAACCACACATTGTTCATAGTGTAACATAGAACATCACACTTGATCCGAATTTTTAAACAAACATATAGACCCCATAACTATTGCTTATAAGCTTTAATACCTCCAAAACTATGCCTTTCGAAATTAATCCTTCCCATGTCAAAAATAATCCAATCCCACATCACCCATGTCCTAATTTGGCAAGAGGCATGATGGTCGAATGCATTGTTTGTTAGTTGGTCTTTTTCTTTGATTTACCTTTAGACCCATACTATACCTACTCAAGGCCACCTTGATCTTCTTATATCTTGATGTATTTTGACTCACATATATTGGGGCATAGCCCTATCATTTCTATCCTTTTCTTCCCTTATTTGCATCTTGGCCTATTTCTCTACAAGTTCCCTTTGTGTGTGTGTTAGCCCCTTCAATACTTGAACCCAAGACTTGACCTCTTCAAATTAGCCTCTTAACCAACTTTCTAGATCTTGATGTTTATGACTGTCAATTGGATTTATTTTATTTGTGGTGTATCACTTCCTTCTAGTACATTTGTTTTTTTTTTTATTATTATTTTCAATTGGTCTATAACTTGCTTTATCCTACTTAACTCTTTCTCTCATTTTCCCATGGTGTTTTATAATTTGTTTACTTGTTGCTTGAACAATTTATTATCTCTCTCTAGTATCTAGTTGGATATCATGACTTCTTTCAACTTGATGTCTTCATATTGACCCCCTGCTTCTAAATTCTAAAGCCTCTTTTTCATGAACATTGACTCATTAACATATAATTTTGATGACCATATTGGTGGTCGTGTTGTGGGGCTATATACCTTGTGTTATTGGTTATATTCATCCCTTTCTTCTTTGTTTGTTAGGTGAGTTTTGACCTCATTTTGATTTGCCTCTACTTCAACTTGAGGAACTAAGCTCTCAATTTCCTTTCCTTTGTCCTATTCTTGTACCACTTTCTCTCCTTGCATTTATTGTATTTCATTGTGCCTATTGAGCTGTTATACACTAGTTAAAAAAAATTGTGAATTTTTCTTTGTTTTCTTATGCCTTAGAATACCCTTGTAATATTTTACATTCATGTGTACAATCCTTTCCACCATGTTTAAAAGGATAGACTAAGGGTACCTTGGCATGTATGTTCCCCACATAATAGGTATCGCCCTTGCATGAGCATTGAGATTGGGGTGCCAATGAGTAGTTGGCTGATGAGTATCATGAGGTGTATCTAAAAGGAATTATAAACCCCCCTAAGGTAAAATTCCTATAATTAATCTCTATGCTTATTTTCCCACTTGGAAGTTTTCTATTGTTTCATTATTATTGACTACACATTTCACAAGTTGTGTTATCTTTGTTTGTTCATTTATATTTACAATGTAATTTTTTTAGTAACTTTGCTTATGTCTCTTTGGTCTATTAATACTTTCATTTTGACCTTTCATGGTAACCCAAACATTACTTTATATTTTTTACTTATTTTCATGTGATTTGTGTGGTGTCTTTTTCAATATGATCTATAAATAAATGTTGGATAAAAACAAGTTGGGGCTCACTTGTTTTCTATATGTTTGTTCCTTAGGGCCCACACAATCTACTAGGGTTACCTTCCTTCTTAAGATGCCACTTCGCCTCTTGTTTTGTTTGCCCCACCTTCCACTTTCCATAAATTGTTTAGAAAATGACATCAACAAAACCCTCAAACACACACTTTTAAATTTTTGAAGTTGAAGTTGCTATAATTTTTTCTTTTGCACAACTTTTTAGGAAAAATCATAGGGAAATAGTAAAACCTTATACTTGCTATTTTAATATTTTGTTTTGATAAAATATGATTGACTATCAATTTTTCTCAATTTTAAGAAATGAAAAATTAAATATTTAACTAGGAAAAATATAGATAGGCTAATCGCAATATTAGTTTCCTAATTTTTCCCCAATTTTCTTTTTTAAATAAAACATTACCATTAGAGAAATAGACTAATTTTCCTCCTTGCATAGTTTTCGAGGCCAATATTTATGAATATGAAAAAAATAGAATCCATGTAGGAGTAAAAGACCAATAAATAGACACAAAAATAATAATTAATTTTTCCTTTTGTTTTTATGACTAGTTTTTTTGTATAGATAAAGAGAGGTAAAGGGCCCTCTCCTTTTTTAGTCAAAGATAAGATTTTACAATAGGTTCAAGCCTTGAAGGGGCAAGCTATACACCACAAACATGACTCTATCTAAGATATTGAAATGAAAAACTAAGTAATGAATTATATAAAATCTTGGCAAGAGATTTCAACAAACTACATTAACCTTGATTCATTTCATCCATGTTGACGTGAGACTAGAGAAACATTTGATACATAATTGAATTGATTATTCCTCTCTTTCTAGTTTGCAGAAGTGTCCATATTTCATTTTTATTTCCAATATTCATAGTGAATGGTTGAGGAGCATTGAAGACTTGATATGCCAATCTTTCATGATCCTCATTCTACTTGGGATATTTGAGAGAATCATCAATAACCTAATTTATCAATCTTTTGTGATCCTTATTTTTTTTGGAAGAGTTGATTGGGTAGGAGTTTCTCTCAGTGGCTTTGAGCAAGATGATCCAACGTTCAAACCCTTTTGTGTATTTGATGAAAGGCTTGGGGCTACTTTGGTGACATTTATAGAAAAATGGCAAGGGAAAGCATCCTTCCACCATGAGGCTTAACTAGCTTATTTATATTTACTACAAGGGCAATTTACAACAACATGGCTTGTGTTGAAGCATACACAATAGTAGAAGGGTAACTTGTCATAGTCCAAGGGTTGGACTCGAGAGTGAACTCCAACTTTTAGAGTGGAAATATCTAAATCAACAAGAATATGGGCAAACATTGTATGTAAAAGTAGATGTCACCTTGTTGTTTAATCACCAAAAAATCACCTAAAAAGTTGTTAGCGGATTCATTGAAAAATGAAGTGACATGTTTAAAAGACAAACCTAGATCATAATGACATTAAAGAATTCAATGGAGGGAATGAAATTGGGATGTCACAATTTTAGCATAAGGGTGTGTTGACCCCAAATCCAAAAATGATCACAAAGAATATATTTTGGTCTTTGATAGAGTTGAAAACCATTGTGAAAAACCCTTGGGTGCAAGGGAAAAATTCTAGACTATTAGTCATGAGAGGTTGTCGATTCCATTTGTTGAGATCAAGAAGGTTGGCCCAAAAATGATTGACACAATCGATTAAGCCATGCACAACAAATAAGCTTTCTCCTTCAATTATTTTTAATCCCTTAAAATTGCCTAAAGGATCCTTGTTTGAGCATGTAGAGTGAGTTGCAGATAGAAGCATAATTGAAAAAGCTTTAACAGAGACCACCACCATGTAGGTGTTTGAGAAACAGGAAAATCAAATCCAAAACAAAAGAAACATGATCATTGTTTCTAGTCAAACCATAGACATCTAGAATTTGGAGGAGTTGTAAAAGCAACTCGAAAAATCTTTTTTATGATTAATGCTTTAATTTAATTTATTTTTCAAATTAATTGATTAAATTAAAATTTTAGAATTGACCTCACTAGAAATACTTACAAATATTAACGTTCATGAAATGTCCAATTATCAGAGCTATACTCTAACTAAAAATTTCTTATTATTTGTTTTCGTTAAGACTACTTCTACTTAATTAAAAGTAATACTTAATTACGATTTATTCAATTATAATTAACCCACACAACAAATAAATCCTTCAAAAAAACTTGGCAGGAACAATCAAATGTCAAGCCTATAGTGCGGAAGTCGTGATGACTCATTTCTCTCATGAAAGTGGGGTCCCTGTGGATCGGATTCATTTTGAGACGCAGGTGGCACAGAGGATTTATATCACTGCCACAGGCTATTGCGCATACACCAATCAATGTAAATTTTTAGACTCAGGTGGCACAGACGATTAATATCGCTGCCACTGGCTACTGCACATACACCAATCAATGTAATTTTTCAAACTCTGCAATCGTAAATGGGCTAACTCGTGAAACATGGGTTAAATGAGCTTACAAAACACACGCGGCACGCATGCGTGTCTGCAGTTTTTGCGTCACCCTATATATATTTCCCTCTCGTTACAGGTTAAATGCACACGAGAAAAGATGAATGTGGAGAGCTTATTCGCCTCAGCGGCCATCAACATGGGCTTGGCCATTCTTTTCTTGACCTTATCTTCCATTTTCAAGAAGCAGCCTGCCAATGCACTTATTTATTTTCCCCGTCAAGTTTTGAAGAATGAAACAGCCACACAAACTGAAGATGGGAGCTTCACTCTAGGCATGCTAATTCCCTCTGCCACTTGGATTAACCGTGCATTTAAAACTACAGAGGAGGAAATTATTTCTTCTTCGGGCTTGGACTCTCTGGTGCTTCTTAGGCTCTTTGTGTTCAGGTAAGAATTTGTACTCTCGCCTATTCGATTAAACTGAACTATTGAGGAATACAAACTATGCCTGCACAACTTTGAATTTCACCCATGAATCAGGGCTCACGTTTTTTGAAGTTGGAGGGCTTTTCAGCAACACTTAAATACCCACTATTGCAGAATGTACTCTGAAAATTAAAGGATGAGCTCGATAGCTAACATATGTGATTAGATATAAATTTTATGTATATTTATATTCGTTAAGAAAACCAAGGATATATTCTAGCCTATTATAGAAAATCAAGTTCCCAGACCTTGCGTTTTTGTTTTTAAAATTTGGTAAATTTGAGGGGGCAAATTTACCCCGGAGATGCACCCGGTCTTGTCCACTGAAGTATGTCACACCCAACAAGTTGAATTTGAACCTCGGGCTCCTCTTAGGAAACTCTAGACTTTTACTATTCAATGCTCATCCCATTCGACCTCACAACTTCAAATTACCCAAATGATTTAGGGTTATGTGCAGAGTGTAATCTCAGAGTAAAGCAAATAGGAGTTATAGTCTATATATGTTATCTAGAGAGATATTTGATTTAAACGGCATACAGGCTGCTTATGCTTTTAGCAATGGTGTAATTGGTATATAAGCTGTGCATAAATTTAGAAATTTGCAAAAATTCTATGGTGACATAACTCCATTGAGGGTGAAAAATGCAAATAAAATATTCTATTCAATTCTGAAAATCTCTAATAGGGATTCATGCAAATGGGAAAATAAATATTCTTTCCAACACTGAAAATTTCTTATATGGATTCATGCACATGGGAAAATAGTTTCAGAGATTGTCTTACACTCACTTAGAACTGCTTCTAAATCAATTTGTGTAATTATGTTAAAAAATTGCATGAAACTCAATATGGTAGCATGCATGCTTTCCAAAGGGAGTTATCACTCAACATTTGGCCCGATAGAATCATAGGACTTAATTTTCCAAATACATAGAAAAAACCTAGGAAAGAGCTAATTTAAATCTAAGGAAAAATTAAATAGCAGTGTTTCTCCAAGTTAGGAGGCACGGATTGTGGGAATGGGTGGATCTTGTAGGATTGGAGGGAGATAAGAATATACAGAAATATTGAAAATAGACAACAAAATATAATCATTAAGACAATGCCAGAATATAAATCTAACAGGTTGCTACTGCAACATTATATCTATTGACTGATCATGATTACAGAGGCACATACAGAACTCTGCAGAGTTCTAATATCTGCAATCAGATTGCTATCTGATAATCTTTACAACTCTAGGCAACGTTATTTATAGTTGCAGAATGGCGGTTCATTACTGTAGTCGGTGCTCAAGGCAGTGAAGATAAGATAAGGATAAGAATGAAACTATCCTCCGTGGAGCGATCAGATTACTATCTGATAATCTTTACAACTCTACGCAACTTTATTTATAGTTGCAGAATGGCGGTTCATTAGTGTAGTCGGCGCTCAAGGCAGTGAAGATAAGATAAGGATAAGAATGAAACTATCCTCCGTGGAGTGTGACAGCTGTAGCAGATAAGGTTCAATCAGATTGCCAGTGGTGGAGAAATCAGATTGTCTGACAGCCTTATCTTCACTAGATCTCCAAATCAGATCTTGTTTGTGTGAAAAATTAATTCCAACACTCCCCTATAATTTCGAACACATATGCTTCAGCATTCACAAGACTCAAATTTCTTTGTTTTTGAAAATTCCTCTTTCTGAAAATTCTTTTGTCAACTTTCTTGTCAACCGATCTTCTGATCTGCAAAACTCAAATTCAATTTCTTCATTTCTGAAAAGTACTCTTCCTCATGCTACTGCATTTTGCTACAAGAACTTAATTCTATCTCATCATCGATGATGACGATTGAACTTGGTGTCTTCATGCACCTTCATCTTCAACTGATCTTCAGATCACTTAAAATCTAGAAATCTAGAAGTATTCTTCCTACTATCTATAGTTTTCTACTTTTCTTGATGTCTTACAAGACAATATCAACCACATTTCTCAAACCTTTAAATCTTTCTTGATTCCGCGGATCCATGTTCCAAACACAATCCTACTCCTTGAACTCCGAGTTTGACTTAGGTCCCCCTTCATGCTGTGAAACATCCACACCAACACTGTGACAACTACATCTCGTTAAGATCTTGCCAACTTATCCTTCTCTATAGACATTCCACACTTTTTGCGACATCCAAGCCTTTTCAGACCATGTCGACTTCCTTTAGAACTCCCTATCTTCGGGGTTAACTAGCAACCTTGTTGGTTTGCAACCCAACTTTAGGTTGACTCTTTGCGGCTCCATCCTTGCTCATACTTTGCTAGGGTCGACTTCCTTGCTTCCAAGGTTCCCAACCCTGGTTTTAACCTTGCGACCTCGTCCCTCTAGGACTTCCTCTAGGTCGACTTCCCTCCAAGAATTTTGCTTCTAGAGTTTGAATCCCAATCATTGGTAAGCCTACAACAAAACCCTGCGCTAATGCTCCAAAGAACTACTTTGTTGAGGCTTCTCCATTTTAGAACACCTACCTTTGAGCCCCCACACAACTAGAACACTCTACATCAACTTGGTACCCACATCTTGTGGTTCTGCCCAAACTTAGCATTGAATCCAGTCCAACACTCACACCTCATCCACTTCGCTCCACAAGAACTACTAAGACTCTTCACATGCAAGATTTCATCCACTTGCACTCCACTTAGTAACACACCTTTTTGATTGATCTCGCTTGCCTGTTATGGAAAGTTCGCACAGAGAAGAGATCACATACCCCCTTCACCATACCTTTCCGCACAAGAGAAGAGGTCCCATACCCCCTTCATTGCACCTTTTAAAGCTTATCAACCCATACCGCACTAAATAAGACAACTAGACTCACGGTTTCAACGAAATCATTGCCAATTACAATCTTCGATCTCCTTTCTCAAAATTGGTGGCTTCTTACTTCCATAGCAGCAACTTACACACTGAGCAGATTCTACTGCAACAAGGCTCTTCCTTTGTTGGCGTCTTCTAACTGCTACAACAACGATCTTCAAACTAGTGGATCTACAACTTTTCTAGCTCTCCATATGCTGTGATGAATGATTCTTAAAATGGCCTCTTTATCTTCTTTGATAGAAATCTAAAGACAATTTTTTATCTTCTTTAACAACGGCTCAACACCTACTATCTCACTATCATTCGCTCTTGCCAAGGCTGCTTTTCTTTACTGCAAAAACACACAACCTTCTCAAATCTTCTCTTTGTCTTCAACTATGGCTCTTTTGGATCTTTCATTGCTTCTATTCTTCAATCAGCAACAATCTCATCTCTTTTTATCTCTACAGATCTTCTTTGGCTTCTATAACTGCAGTCTGCAATTATAGCTAGCAGCTTCAATGCCTTCAAACATCAACACTCCATCAAAATCTTCTTTCTCTCCAAGGTCTTTAGGCTAGCATGGTCTCCTTTAAGCAGTGAGATAGACTTCCTTAACAACAGCTTAAACCACGATTTGTCTTCTAGGTTTACACAACATCTTGACTCAATATTATGACCAGCATTGTCCAATTGGCAGCCTCTTTTCCTTGGCAGCACTTTCAATTAAATTCTACACTTTCCTTGATTGAATCTGCATCTATCGATCTTCTTTATCTCTTCGATCTTTACTTAACTTGCTCTTCTTCTGCTAACACTAATTAACAACTACAACTATGTTTGCAAACTTCTGCTTTCTTCTTTTCTTTTGATTGCAAACTCACAAGACAATGACCTTCTATTGCTCTTCTAATCTCCCTCAATCTTCATGTTTGGCTTTGATACCAATTGTAGGATTAGAGGGAGATAAGAATATACAGAAATATTGAAAATAGACAACAAAATATAATCATTAAGACAATGGCAGAATACAAATCTAACAGGTTGCTACTGCAACATTATTTCTCTTGACTGATCATGATTACAGAGGCAGATACAAAACTCTGCAGAGTTCTAATATCTGTGATCAGATTACTATCTGATAATCTTTACAACTCTAGGAAACCTTATTTATAGTTGTACAATGGCGGTTCATTATTGTAGTCGATGCTTAAGGCAATGAAGATAAGGATAAGAATGAAACTATCCTTCGTGGAGTGTGACAGCTGTAGTAGATAAGGATCAATCAAATTGCTAGCGGTGGAGAAATCAGATTGTCTGACAGCCTTATCTTCACTAGATCGCCAAATCAGATCTTGTTTGTGTGAGAAATTAATTCCTACAGATCTTGCAGCAGCTATTAATATAATATTAAAAATTAGGAAATTTAATGTGCGAAAAATTAATTACTAAAAACAATAAAAGAACTTGCAATTATCATTCAAGTAAACAATATGTAATGTCCCCTCCTAGCCTCTGTGCAATGGACATTACCTTTAGCCAATTCTAGAATCCTTGTTGGCTAAGTGGTTCTGATTAGGGGACTCAATTCTAGCTTTGGGTGTTGGGTTTTCTGCATTTCTGACGCATATCAGTATTTCTGGCACATATTGTGTATTTTCCGGCACATATTTGTATTTCCGGTGCATGTCAATTTCTCTCCAGTTTGAGCCTTTGGAAGGTAACTTGCTATTTTTAGTAATTACTAAAAATAGTAAGCTTATTTTGGGAATACTGGACTTGGTCAGGCTTGTCCTTGCAACATATTCAGTTGGTTAAGTCACTTTGATAAAATCATCCAAATATTTGAAATTAGCCTCGAAATGTGTGCTTTTCTAAAGTGACTTTATATTTTGTAATTAAGGGGGTCATAAGGGAGCATTTTTAAAAGTGACCATGGACGCCTAGTATTACAACTTTAAGTTGTTTTTAAAGTCATATTTTAATGTTTTCATTTTGGGCGCCTAAGTGGGGAAGGAGAAGTTTATAAAAAAAAAAATTAAATCAAATGCAAATTGAAGGATGGCATGGGTTTTAGAGTTGCTAGTCGCCCTAACTTGAAGCTTTTGATAAAAGTCTTTTTGAAGGCTCATTTTTCTTATGCTTGAGTTTGAGAATACAGGGATATGCTGCTGGTTTAAAACTAGGGGATTGAAGGACGGGATTGAGGACAAAACCCCTCAAATTCGAAGACTAGTCTCGGCAGTGAAAAATATTGCTCAAGTTGGTGTTGGGTGATTTCATACAGGGATCACAATTGTGCTTAAAGGATGAAGATTTATTAATACTTTTGAGCGATTTTCAATTAGTTTTTGGGTGTGTGATTGCTGGTTTTTGGTGTGGTGTGATTTTCTACAGTTTGGGTGTGTTTATTGGCAGTTTCTGGGTTTTCATTTTTGAACCTAAGATTCATTTCTGCTTAGTTTGAAAATGGAGTGAAGTATCATTATGGGTATTGTAGTGGTCAAACCCTAGGTTTCCCCCTGTTACTGCTCTGACTGATATTTTTTAGGTTTTCTGACGTTTTCTGAAGTTTTGTGATTTTTTTGCAATTTTTGTGTTTTCAATGCAATAATGAATGGTACGGCTCTTACAGAAAATAATAATAAATTCAATAGAAATTCTAAATCTTCAATTTACTTGAGGAATACAATAAGAACTGAAGGCGTTTCCTTTATTCATCAAATAATATCTATATAACAATGATCTGATGTCATGCAAAGATTAAACAATGATTTTTATTGGGAAAAGAACCTGTTTTCTGCTGGTACGGCTGAAGGTACATAACAGTACGGCAAGAATAAATGCTCTCCTTCTCCTGCTAACTGATGGTTGCAATAGACCCCAACAGTATTGGCGCCTCCAATGATGCAAGTTTGAGACTTATCTGAAAGGCGTTTCTCTCAAGGAAAGAAACACGTGTTTCTGCACAGGTACGGCCTGACAGGAGGTACGGCCTGTCAGAAACAGCAATTAATGCTGTACGTCTTCACCAAAAATCAATGCAAATGACTCTGAGGTGGGCGCCTTAAGGAATAAATATGCTCTGGATCCAAACAACTGAAGAAATCTCTGACAAATACTAAACTCTGAAGCTCTGTAGTTTTCTCTGAGTAAGAAAACCTCTGCAGGCAATAAATCAAGTGATATTGCACACTCTCTGAATTGCTTTCCGCTGGAGATGGCTCGTTCTCCAAGGAATCGAACGTGAAACCCTAAGTCTCAGGCTCAGACCAAAAATTGATCAATATCAAACTCAATAATCTCATAATGCTCACTTCCCAATGCAAAATCCTCAAATACACTGAAAAGTGCGATTTGCTACAAAATAGGGTTTTAATGAAATATTCATATTTTAATATTTTCAATTCTCCATAGTTTCCCCACTGAATATTTAAATATTATTTAAATGTCAACTGGCCCCCTTTTCATGATGGCGCACCCCTCAAGGAATTCACTTAAGTTATAATATTAAATTAACTTTTATAAACCTGCGTTAATTAATGGCCATTTTAATATCTTGATTCTATATAGATTTCTAACACGTGATAATCAAATTGGCGGCGAGCTGCGAGTGTTTCACGATGCATACGTGGTTGCTAAAAGTAAGCGGTGGTCCCCTTGCCAGGCGCTAAAATAGCAGTGCAAGCGTCTGATTAGGCAGGCGAAGACAAGTGATCAATCCTGTTGTTGGCTGAAATAAGCTCAAAGTGACCCTATCCGGGTCCAGCCGGCCTCGAGGGGTGAAGTATGATAAACCAATCCACATGCGTCCCGAGAGATGTCAGCAGAAGGGACATGACAATTGGTCAAAAGTGTTCCTTTCTCCATGGCGATTAGAATGAGTATTGGTTTGTATTTTTCTGTGAAGGATCTGATTTTCTAGAGAAAATCGCCTCCTTGAAGAGGTACGACCCTTTGGTGTTGAGTTTTCAGTTTGGAAGCTGACTTCTGTTAGGCGTTTGTTGTTGGTATTGGAGGCTTTCCTTGCTGCATTTGGAGTACTCATCATCAAGGAGAAGAAAGGGAATTTCAATGATGTTGGTCGATGGCTTTTGAAGAGGGTTTACTTGCTGTTGCTATGCTTATTTTCCAGGTTTGAAGGCTCTTTAAATTTCTGTTATAGACTTGTAAATCTGTTCCTTAATGCTCTATAAAACTTTGATTATTGTAGTGACTGAAAGTTACTTTTTAGCAAGTATTTGTGTGTTTTCATTGCTTTGAATATACATGTATCATTTGGTATCAATGCGTAATGTATAGCATGTGAGAAACACAAATCAAACAAACCTGAAAACAACTCAGAAAACCACAAACAACAGTTGGTAGAAACAGGGGAAAAGCAAAAAAAAAATTGGGGTTGATTACTATAGTGGTATCAGAGCCAAATCAGTCCCGCCAGCCAATGGGTATAAATTTCTATGAGCTAGAGTGAAGAGAAAGAAGGTATTTAGAAAGGAGTAGGAGAAAGGAAGAAAGTTTTTGGGAACATTGGTCATCCTCTGGAGAAGGTGATAGGAATGATAGAATGAGGCACCTCCGGACAAAATGGCAATCTTATTTGACACTTTGGTTAGGGGATAGATGAGGGCAGCCCAACAAGTTCAGGAGACTAATGACAGGTTAGCAGATTTGATACAGAGAATGGATCAAATGGGTCAAGGAAATAGGGTAGGACAACAAGGAGTTGGTAACCAGGGAGCTTTGGCAAGGCCTCTTATGCCAAACTTTCCACTGAGAGTAGAAGCACCTATGAATCCTGAGCTTACTTTGTTGGAACAATAGGATCAATTTAGGAAAGATTGGCTCGATGCAGGGGTTGGTTTCTAGATGGACATATCTCTCAGAGACTACATTGACTTGAGGATGAGAAACTCTAACCACAGGGGAAATAGGGACTAGCAAAATGAGCTACAAAGGAAAGTGGGAAAGCTAACACTTCCTTATTTTGATGGGTCCAAGAAGATGGCAGCAAGGGCATGGGTACAAAAACTCGATACCTACTTCACATTGAATCCTATGCCAGAGCTAGAGTCCATTTAGTATGCACCAATACACTTAGACAACATTGCTCACAAGTGGTGGTATAATGGAATGATAACCTTGGGGCATGCTCAAATCACTTCTTATTGGGTGTTCACCGAAAGGTTAATTGAAAGACTTGATAAAAGAGAGCTTGAGCTACACTTTAAGGAGTTAGCCCAACTTAAACAATGGGGTTATGTAGACTCATACATTGCAGATTTTCAAAAAATTTAAGTGCTAGTGACTGAGATATTTGAGAGGAGGCTTATAGTATTGTTCATTGATGGGCTTTCCGATTCATTAAGGGGTTGGATTAAAGCTTTCAACCCTCCTAGCCTTCAAGAAGCCATAAAAAAGGCTAGAGATATGGAGACATCTGCTTTTAAGAGTAGATTTCAGTCAAAGGGTTATTTCCAAAGAAGGATAAGGACAAGAAAATCACTCCAAAAGAGCAGGAGCAGCCTAAAAAACAATACACTAAGATTGATAGTGAGACCCTTAATGAGTTAAGAAGAAAGGGTTTATGTTTTACATGCAAGGAGCCATACACACAAGGCCATAAATGTGCTTCCAAGGCTAAAACATTGCTGATAGAATGCCAATCAATGATGAAGAGGTTGTAGAAAATTTAAAACAACAAGCTAGTATTGATGAAAGTGAAGAGGAAAAGGCTCCAGAAGAAGGTGGAAAGGTGGAGGACAGCAGTGGAACATTAGCTCAACTCCATAGTTTCCAAAAGAATGAATCTATGCGCATCAGAGGTGTGATTTAAGGGCAGCATATGGTAGCTTTAATTGATACAGGAGCTACCCATAATTTCATCGATGGGGCCTAGTAGCATGAAGAGGGCTTCAAACACAAGAGGTTGGTGGTTTTAGAGTTATGGTGGCCGATGGGTTTACTATTTAGTGTACCAGAATGGTTCCACAATTGAGCATTCAGTTGGGCAGCCATGAGATTAAAAAAGATTTTTATGTGGTGGGCATAGGTGATACAAATTAGTGTTGGGGATTCAGTGGCTACATTCGTTGGGAGAGATTACTCTCAACTTTTAGACCATGGAGTTAAAATTCAAATCAGATGGAAAGAATGTCATTTTGAGAGGCTTGTCCAATGGAGGACTACGTGTTGTGTCCTTCAAACGCATGGAAAAACTTTCTAGACATGATCAGATTGAGTGGGCAACAGAGTGCATAGTAATGCTTATGGTCATTGAGGAGGTCAAGAGGACCTATCCACCAGATATACAAGAGCTCCTTACCAAGAGGAGCAAGGTGTTTGGTAGCATATCTACAGGGAGGCCACCCGATAGAGGTATAGAGCATGTCATCGAGTTAGAAGAGGGAGCTAGACCTGTCATTACCACACCCTATCATCATCCTAAGAGGCACAAGGATGAGATAGAGAAGGCCATTCAGAACCTAATTGAGATGGGGCACATAAGGCTGGGTAAAAGCCTGTTTGCTTTTTTAGTTGTATTGGTGAAGAAGGATGAGACCATGTGGATGTGCTTGGACTACAGGGAGTTAAACAAAAAGACTATTAAGAACAGGTATCCCATCCCTCGTATTGATGAGTTGATAGATGAGCTTCATGGGATGGTTTACTTCTCCAAAATCAACTTGAGATCAGATTATCACCAGATTAGAGTGAGGGAAGAGGATGTGGAGAAGATAACTTTCAGGTGCCATTTTGGGCACTTTGAGTTTCTAGTCATGCCTTTTGGCTTGACAAACACAACATCCACTTTTCAGTCATGCCTTTTGGCTTGACAAATGCAATAGCCACTTTTCAGTCATGCATGAACATAGTTTTCAACAAGCAGCTCCGTAAGTATGTCCTGGTATTCTTTGATGACATTCTTATCTTCAGTAAGTCTTGGGAGGAGCATCTGAAACACTTAGATGAGGTATTTGGCATTCTTGAGAGGGAGTCATTGTTTGCAAAGGAATCTAAGTGTGAATTTGGAATGACTGAGTTACTTTATTTGGGGCATATCATTAGTGCAAATGGTGTGCGTGTAGACCTTGAAAAAATTAAGGCAATACAAGACTAGCCACCATCTACAAATTTATCACAGCTTAAGGGGTTCTTTGGATTATGCGGTTTTTACAAGAGGCTTGTAAAAGGGTTCTCACAGGTTACTGCTCCACTTACAGATTTGACCAAGAAGGGGGCATTCTCTTGGTTCGAATCAACACAGAGAGCCTTTGATTAGTTCAAGGTTTTGATGAGCTCATGCCCTGTTTTAGCTATTCCGGATTTTACAAAACCATTTGAGCTTGAGTGTGATGCTTCAGGAGAAGGTATAGGGGCTGTCCTAATGCAAAACAAGCATCCTATAGCATTTGAGAGCAGAAAATTGAGAGGGGCTGAAAGAAATTATTCTATATATGATAAAGAAATGCTAGCCATCATGCATGCTTTGGCTAAGTATAGATAGTACTTTATTGGGGGCAGATTTGTAGTGAAGACAGATCATAACAGCCTCAAATACTTCTTAAATCAGAAGGATTTAAGTGAAAGACAACAAAAATGGGTAAGCAAACTACAAGCCTTTGACTTTGATATTGAGTATGTTAAAGGGAAACACAATGTAGTTGTTGATGCTCCCTCTAGGAGGCCACACTTATGCATTATTTATGAGATAGCAGCAGATTGGAAAGAGAAAATACAAGCAGATTATGCAAAGAACGCATTCACAAACATTATACTAGATTGTACTTTGAATGATGAAAAGTATAGTGTTAAGGATGGGCTAATTTTCTACAAAGGAAGGATACTTCTTGTGGCTGAAACTAAGTTAAAGGAGCAGATTTTAAAAGCATTTCATGACACTACATTGGCTGGTCACCTGGGTTTTTACAAGACATATAGGCAGATCCGTGAGAGATTCTCATGGAAGGGGATGAAAGATGATATAACTAAGTATGTTCGTGAGTGTCAGATGTGCCAATAGAATAAAAATGAGCACACATTTCCTGTTGCTCTGCTACAACCATTGCCCATTCCTACTCAAAAGTGGGAAAGTATATCTCTGGATTTCATCACAGGACTTCCTAAGGTGCAAGGGAAAGATTGCATTTACGTGGTGGTTGATAGATTGACTAAATTTTCCCATTTCTTTGCTATATCAGTAGGTTTTTTAGCATTACAGGTGGCAGATTTATTTTTCAAGGAGGTGTTTAGGCTTCATGGGGCACCTAGAAATATCATAAGTGACAGGGACAGCAAATTCATGAGTTTGTTTTGGCAGGAATTGTTCAAACTTTGTGGTACAGAGTTGACTCCCAGCACTAGCTACCGCCCCCAAACAGATGGACAAACTGAAATTGTTAACAAGTGGGTGGAAGGTTACTTGAGGAATTATGTTTCAGAGCAGCAAAGGGCTTGGGTTAGATGGCTGCATTTAGGGGAGTTTTGCTACAACTCTACTTACCATATGTCCATCAAGATGTCACCCTTTATGGCATTGTATGGGAATGAGGCTCCTAGCTTCATTGATTTATTATTTGGTGATTTCAAAGTGCCCAGGGCTAAGGATTTCTTGTAGGAGAGTCAGGATATCATGAGATCATTGAGAGAAAACATTCAATATTCACAAAATCAACAAAAGATTTACGTTGACCAGCATCGGATTGAGAGGGAATTTGAGGTGGGTGATATGGTTTATGTCAGGCTACAACCATACAGACAGTCCACTCTCAAAAAGAGTGGAGCAGAGAAATTGAAACGTCGTTTTTCTGGCCCATTCAGAGTCACGAGGAGGATTGGTGAGGTTGCTTATGAGTTGGAGTTACCTGAGGATAGTAGAGTGCACAATGTGTTTCATGTGTCACGCTTTGAGAAGGCACTTGGACATAATGTGGTACCTTCAACAGTTTTACCTCCATTGGATCAGGAGGGGAGATTGGAGCTTATACCAGAGGCAGTTATTGACTTCAGAGAGAGGACTGTCAGGAGGAGGGTGATCACCAAGTATTTGGTGAAGTGGCAGGACCTTCCAGTTAAGGATGCTACATTGGAGAGCGAGCAGATTTTACAACATCTGGCATTATGATTGCTTGAGGGCAAGCAATCTTTGGGGAGGGCGGACTGTAATGTCCCCTCCTAGCCTCTATGTAGTGGACATTACCTTTAGCCAATTTCGGAGTCCCTGTTGGCTAAGTGGTTCTGATTATGGGACTCAGTTCCAGCTTTGGGTGTCGGGTTTTCTGCATTTCCGGCGCATATCAGTATTTCCGGCGCATATCATGTATTTTCCAGTGCATATCTGTATTTCCGGCGCATGCCAGTTTCTCTCTAGTTTGAGCCTTTGGAAGGTAACTTGCTATTTTTAGTAATTACTAAAAATAGTAAGCTTGTTTTGGGAATACTGGAATTGGTTAGGCTTGTCCTTGCAGCATATTTAGTTGGTTAAGTCACTTTGATAAAATCATTTAAATATTTGAAATTAGCCTCGAAATGTGTGCTTTTCTAAAGTGACTTTATATTTTTTAATTAAAGGGGTCATAAGGGGGCATTTTTAAAAGTGACCATGGAAGCCTAGCATTACAACTTTAAGTTGTTTTTAAAGTTATATTTTAATGTTTTCATTTTGGGCGTCTAAGTAGGGAAGGAGAAGTTTATAAAAAAATAAATTAAATCAAATGCTTATTGAAGGATGGCATGGGTTTTAGGGTTGCTGGTTGCCCTAACTTGAAGCTTTTGATAAAAGTCTTTTTGGAGGCTCATTTTTCTTATGCTTGAGTTTGAGAATATAGGGATATGCTACTGGTTTGAAACCAGGGGATTGAAGGACAGGATTGAGGACGAAACCCCTCAGATTCGAAGACTAGTCTCGGCAGTGAAAGACCTTGCTTAGGCTGGTGTTGGGTGATTTCATACAGGGATCACAACTGTGCTTAAAGGATGAAGATTTATCAATACTTTTGAGCAATTTTCAGTTAGTTTTTGGGTGTGTGATTGCTGGTTTTTGGTGTGGTGTGATTTTCTATAGTTTGGGTGTGTTTATTGGCAGTTTCTAGGCTTTCATTTTTGAACCTGAGATTCACATTTCTGCTCATAGTCTGAAAATGGAGTGAATTATCATTATGGGTATTGGTCAGAAGTGTTCCTTTCTCCATGCCGATTAGAATGAGTATTGATTTGTATTTTTCTGTGAAGGATCTGATTTTCTAGAGCAAATCGCCCCCTTGAAGAGGTACAGCCCTTTGGTGCTAAGTTTTCAGTTTGAAAGCTGACTTCTGTTAGGCGTTTGTGGTTGGTATTGGAGGCTTTCCTTGCTGCATTTGGAGTACTTGTCATCAAGGAGAAGAAAGGGAATTTCTATGATGCTGGTCGATGGCCTTTGAAGAGGGTTTACTTGCTGCTGCTATGCTTATTTTCCAGGTCTGAAGGCTCTTTAAATTTATGTTATAGACTTGTAAATCTGTTCCTTAATGCTCTATAAAATTCTGATTATTGTAGTGACTGAAAGTTATTTCCAGCAAGTATTTGTGTGTTTTCATTGCTTTGAATATATATGTATCATTTGGTATCAATGCATAATGTATGGCATGTGAGAAACATAAATCAAACAAACCTGAAAACAACTCAGAAAACCACAAACAGCGGTTGGTAGAAACAGGGGAAAGACAAAAACAAATTTAGGGTTGATTACTACACAACACGAGTAAAAGAAGCTGTATTTATAAACAGTTGTACAGCTGTATGACATTTTGCAGTAAGGACAACGAGGCTTAATATATCTTCACTTTTATCCTCTACCATTCAGCTAGGGTCATCTTCTGCACTGTTTGATGTTTCAATGTTAGCCATGCTGTAAACAATTGGAGCAGAGTCTGACATGGTTTGTGTTGTTGCCATTTTCAAAGCTGATAAAAACTTGTCATTCAGCATTTGGAAAAGGGAATGGGCTCCAACATTAGTCATCAGACAAATTAAATTAAATATACCCTTGCCATTCAAGTTTTGAATGGGCCATTCTATAATAGTAGTCAGGAGCACAGTTGAAAAACTCGGACTCAGCGATAACTTGGTTAACCCAAATATTTTAAAATCATGGACTTAACAAAATCCTAGGGAAAAATTGGGCAATATATAGGCAAATTTCCTGAACACCAACATACATATAAGTTTGTAAAAAATGGTCTTCAACAGTAGGAGTGAAAATAAGGGCTGAAAATCAAATAAACAGTAGATCCAATATCTGATATAGCTTCCAAAAACAACAAACATCCTGAAACCCCAGGTGCAAAGATTAGTTGGTTGAAAGAAATGATTCATAGCTGACATAGCCAATTAGAAAGCTGGGAATGATGACAAAATGGATGGAAACACCAAGGATTAGTAATTCCAAGGGATAGAGTATCTCTTAAACAATAAACTACAATCCAAAGTCAAACACTAGACACCTTGATGATGATGGCTGGAAAAACACCAAAGACAGAAAATTTACTAGGGGCACAGCCCTAGAATGATGAAAATCAGCAACACTTTGATGAACATTCAATGACCCAACATGAGCACCAAAAGATTTGCTTCAATGCTCAATCTTCACCGACAATCTTCAACAATTCAGCACACTTGTGATTGCCACATGGAATCACTTCCAATGGATGAGAGGGTTTTTGTCCTTGAATGCAACAATGGAAACCAAGAGGTTCTATCTTCAAGATCTCTCGTACTAAGGGTTTTCATCTTTGAATTCTTCAAACTCAAATTTGAAAGGAAAAGTGATAATGACCAATTTGAATACATGATTTGCTTTGAGCAAATGGCTTTCTTTTATAGTTTCCTTTTGGGCCTTCTATTTTAATTTATTTTTTCCCTCCAAATATTTAAGAATACTACTTAAATTACAAAAAACACTTTTTGAATTTCATATTGAAATTAAGTGTTAAAAGCATTTTTTAAATATTACATAGGAGACCTATAATAATATTCAAGTTTCCCTTTTGAAAATAAAGGGATTGGGCCATGTGAATTATTATTATTTTCCTTATTTTATCTCTTAGTCTACGGGAAATAAAATAGGCTATGGGTCTACAATTAATTATTTTTATTTTTGAGAAGGGGACATGACATGGAGAGAATTCTTTTAGGATGAAATCTCATTTATGAACATACATTCACTTTCAGTTATATTGCTGAGTATCTTAAGTTGTATGAAGCCCACAGAAGCATATATTTTTAATTTCTTGTGATAAATATTGCATTGCCTCCTTTGACATAAAATTGCCAAAATACTCGCAAGAAATTGAATATATCAGGTCAATGCATTTCTGTTGGTGTTTTGACTATTTTTTGCTTGATTTACCACCAACAAAATGTGACAAATTGCAGTTTTCTTTTTGGTGAATATTCACAATTTTTCGCCCTTAAATTATATTTTTTTGGTCAAAAAATCTAGGGTTAGGGTTTTCAGATTTTTTCCTAACCCAAAACCAATCCTAGCCCAATATTTTCCTGGTTTTTTCTTGATAAATTGAAAATACCTTTATATTTTGTTTTGCCAAGAAATTCCCAACAAAGATATTTGCTTCTATGGTATGAAACAAGCATGCTAGATGAGTTGCAAAATCCTTCGAACCTACTTCCAAGTGTTGAAAACCTAATTCTTGATGCAATTAAAGAAGTAGAAGAAGATATGTTATTGAATTAGAAGGTAAGGGAAACTCTAAGAGACAGTAACGAGCATTTTGAGATTGTGCAGAAAGGACAAAGACTAGGCATGGACAAGTGGTAGGAGAAGAAGAGGGTGGAAGAGCTATTTGTAAATTAAAGCTTTTGGGGAAAAAAGACACAAGAAGGGAGGCATGGCTCAAAAAAGGCACCATGGTCAAATAAAGAATAGAAAAAGAAGGATAAAAAGAAACAGCCTCACTAGATGCTGAAGGATTGTTCCTTATCCACCAAGGAAGATGTAGAGGCTATTGTTCAGGTCCTATGCAAGCCAGCAAAGAAAAACATAAAAGGAAATACTTTTGGTGTGTGTGAGAGGCAATTTCAAATGCTTCCCATTTACAATAGTCGGTAAGGAAGCTCCAGGGCAGCCTACAGAAAATGTTAGGGAGTTCTTGTCGAGTCTGATACCCTAAAAGGGTCACATTACTGCCGTATTTGCTTTGTACATGGCTATTTTGAGCAATTGAAATAAATTCTTAAGGTTGTCTATGGTGATGTTTGCAAAGTGGATTTCACATGACTTGAAATCCGTGTCTCAAATATTTTGTATGTTTGATTATCTTATCTCAGTTCAGAAAGCATTCATGGGTGTATTTGTTTAAGTCTGTTTCATATACAAACATGTTCATGACTGTTTGCAAGTTCATTGTTCCAGTGGTTAGTGGGAAGCTTGCTATTCTAGGTTTAAACAGAAAAAAAAATCTCTGCCTTGGGGATATCTCAGCTTCACATGGATAAATATATAGCCTTGTTACTGCAATCTGTGTAGGGCAGCTGTATGGGATCGAATATGATGCAACTAGGCGTAATTAATGTTTGATTTAAAGGAATGTGTTAATGAGTATAACAATATACATGATTAATGTGGGTCCTTGAGAACTCTAGTGTAAATCCACCTATCTCACATGTTTGTATGCTGAAGTCAAAATACTTAAAACTAAAACTTAAATCCCTTCGTAACTGATGTGATAATGTTAGCAATTGAGAATTTCCATATTTTGGAGAATATAAAGAGTTCAACTCATTGCTTATAGAACTATACCTTCTAAGAAGAGAAATGGCTTCTAAGTTTCAAACTGTTTGTGTTTCAATATATATACCTTTTTTCAAAAGATAGTTTACATAACAATTTCTTCTTTGTGATGAGAACATAATTAATATAGTTGGTCTAAATTACATGAAATCTAATCTTTAATTAATGAAACTAATTCGTTTATTAAATTGAAGGAGTACAACTAGTTGAGACAATAGCCTTTTCGAAGCCTTGTAATTGCTTACCAAGCTGTAAAGTCTACTTTTGAAGTTTTATGTAAATTTTATATGTGCATTTAAGCTACCTTAAGTATGTTCAATTTTCTAGGAACTAGCATAATTTGTTCCTTACCACCTTTATTTTGTCTTTACAGTATCAAATTCTTCATATTTTGTACCATTATCGAGGTTTTCATACTGGTACCTATAAATTATACAGATGAACCCGATATTACAGATAATATTCAGCGACACTCACTGGATTCATTTACAATTTCAAATGTAAGAAGAGGCTCCAATAGGTAATGGTCACTTTCCAATTTTAATCTTGCATCAACATTCATTATGCTTAATTTTTGTAGGCTATGGAAATTTATTGAGTGTTTTGATGTATTTGGCTTTTATAATCCTTTATAAAGTATAGTACTATAATTTTGTCAAATCTGGTATTATACAAGGGTCATGTTTATATTTGTATGTGTTATTGTTACTGCCTCAAAAGTACCTTTTTCTCAAAAAGAAAGAATGATAATTATATATATATATATATTCCATTCTCACATAAAAGACATACATTTAAAAAACACATGCATATATTTATATAAGTTGTAATTTTTTATATATTGAACAATTTAGATTATTATCAAAATGATATTAGGGTTGGTTCTTATTCTTTGTTTACCAATGAAACATGATATGCCTCGGTTAAGCACCTTTTAAACATGCCTTAACAAAATTAGCTGAAGAAATCACGAGATACACCTCCTGGGCAATGGGACATGATTGAGAGGACACAATGATTCGTCTCCTAGAAATAAGAGGAGAGACGGGAGGCCTAGGGAAATAGGAAAGGAGAATCGAGAGCAGAAAGAATCGAGGCATAAGGATATCGGTGAGTTCTCTCACTTGGCATTGATGTGTAACTTTCCCAAGTCATGACATAATGATACTTTCAGCATTCTATGTATGATCCATGTTTGTATAATTCGACCCCTGTGTTGAATTCATTCTTAACCAATCTCATCAAACGACCCAATTGCACTTGCTATAATTACATTATGAAATCACTTCGCTCTAAGGCATCAAATCTGGAAATAGCTTCAGTGAGGACAGCAACATCGTAATTAGGTGGACTGTGTAGTCCCTGAATTGATCATAGGCAATGATGGTATTCCTTCCATCGACATGGTTCCATCCCAGAATGTCATGATAAATCTGATGTCCATAAATCTGCATTTATATTTGATTAGGGTCTGAATTCTGCAAATTATATGTGTATTGAATTGATGCTGGACCTGCAGGGTGTATTGAATGGCAAAGAACATAATGAACCTATGTTCCACGCCCTGTCAGGGGAGGGGCGGACGGCGGGATGCGTTTAGGGACGTTTCCTAAGGGGAAATTTTTAGGACTGACAGGGGCGGCGACATACAAAATACATATATATATGTTTTTCAAAATTTATTAATATATTAGAGAGAGAGAGGAAAGAGAGATAGATATGTCAATAAATTAATAATTGATAACAACAATATCAATATGTAAGTAAATCGCGAGAGTAGTACTATAATAGCATAAGAAATGTCATTAAAGCATTATAAAATTTATCACAGCAGTATCAAACATCAATAAAACCATGGTCTATCAATATCCAAATGTCTCAAACATGTATCCAAAAGTCTCAAAGTTCAAACATGAAAATCAAAATATTAAATACAACAATCTATGAAATTAAGCCTCATTCGGGCTATGAATATCCAAAGACTCAGAACTATCTGAGTCACTATCATCCTCTGGCAAGAGTGGATCATCCAATGGTAGCTCGACCAATCCTGATTGCGTCTCCTCCTCATCAATTTGCCTAACACCCTCAAGATCAACATCCCATCGTGCTGCTAGAGTCTGCCGATACTCAGTAGTATGTCGGTCCTGAAGTCTCAAGGCACTGTGAACTGCAACTAATTTCTCAGCTCGTTTTGAAGTAAGCCTGTTTCTCTTAATGGAGTGGATGAATCCATAGGTGGACCAATTCCTCTTTGTAGTAGAGGAACTAGCAATCTGTGAGAGCAAACGAATGGCAAGTTGTTTCAAATCCGGTGTGTCCTTCCCATGGAATTTCCACCATCCAATGGGGTTGTTCTGTGCAATGGTGGCCCTATCTGAAATATTCCCCTTAACTTTTTTCAACAATGTTAACATTCAAATCAGCAACCAAACACTGATTGGCGTTAGCTCCAAAAATGCAAATCAGGAAAGAAGATAACTCTAACCAAGGATGTTCACCAAGATCCCAATGTGGGCGAGGTGATAGCATATGGTCAGAGGATCGTTAGGCATAAATAGAGCTGAAAGTACAATTCATCTGCTGATGCAGGCATCCACAAGCAGTGGGAATACTCCACTTATTCAGTGGGTGAGTTTACAACAATTATTAGGCGGCAAGCCAGCCTTTAAATCCACTCTTCCACTTATTAACGTGGGGGGAATACTGTCCACACAACCACTTATTTTGTGGGGGGAATTTACAATCAAGAAAGATGTTTATTCTAAAACTCAACCACTCAATTGTGGGAGTGTAATCAAGTATAAATTGCAGCAATAAAATGAAATAGCTGTTAGTACTACTAACTAGCTTTACAATGAATAGAAATAGCTGCAAATAAGAGAGATAAGCTTCTAGAATGTTCTTTATCCACACTGGCGGTAAACCATCCAGGGGTTACATATATGAGAGATTAATCATAAGATTTTGCAGCTAATTAAATGACTGGAACAATACTACTGTTTATAGTCTTACAATGATAAACAACTGCAATTTTCAAGTGTTATTACAATCTTTACAAAGCACAATGAAATAGAAGATTTTTCCACTTGATATCCTCTCAATTAATGAAGCTTAAAACCAAAATCAGAATACTGAAGCAAACTGATATAAAAATCAGCAATCTGGAAATGATTATCAGCAAACTGAAAACACATAAAAATAATCACAACTCCTTCACAATACCTCCAGAAGATGAAATATAGCTTGCAAAAGCTCTTGAGAAGGTTGGCGCCCAATTCACAATGATAAAATAGCATCTAAACTCAACCATTAATTTATGCACGAATCCCAATGCTCTCCAAAAAGGTACGGCCTCCTTGCAAGGGCGATTTTGCTTAATAAAATCTGAAACTTGGAATTAAATTTTGATAACCTCCAAATATGGTCGCCTCTATTATAGAAATGCAATGATCAAATACCCAGAACCAAATAAAATTCATACTAAAAGCTGTATACAAAAATCACTTTCAGCCATGATAAACCAGCAACATAAAAACTGGAAATATCTCACCAAAACTCCACAATAATGCTCAATATGTACTTCTGGATGAAGCACACTCTCAATCCACCACCTAGGGAACCATAGTTGCAGGCCCGAAGAATGGAGTAAATTTGCTAAGTTTTCCCTTAGCCGGATTCTGGATTCATTCCAGCAGCGTAACTTTGCTCTTCAAAAATATGCATAATCAGCTCTTCAAACAGCAGCAATATATAAACTTCAATTGGCAAATGAAGCAACAAGAACTCTTCAAATTCCAAGAAGTTGAATCACTTCAACTTCCAAAAGGGATGCCACCTTTTTGCATTTTACTTTTTGAAATAATATAATATTACTCAACCTCCTTTTCACTTTGCAACAATAAAGCATTTAATAAATTATTAAATGCACAATTGACCCCCTTAATGGCCCCTCTTTTAAAACAACATGAAGTTATTACTCCTAGGCGTGGGGTACAACTGAGAAACATGAAATTTGACTAAGTATAAAAACTCAGTCCATGGAGATAACCAAAACCAATGCCAATACTGAAACTGATGGATAGCAAGATGACTTGAGTTGAGCTGCTGATGATGCTACTGCCAAATTTAGACTTACTAAAAATAGCCAACTGCTATAAATAGTAAGTTCACATCAAAACAATAGATAGCCAAACTGAACACTAACTTGCAAAGGATTGAACTGCTGCTAGACAGATACTGCCAAAAGATAGACTTGTTAAAAATAGCAACTGCTATAAATAGTAAGTTTGCACAACATCCTCTGAACGCCAACTGAGCAATATCTGAAAGAGGAAACCCTAATTTTCCACCTCAGCTTAGCCTACAGATTTCCGGAAATAGGCTAAATCCTATTGAAGAGTGTAGGGCCAAAATGGGGACATTACATGTAATGTCCCCTTCTCGAGCATGATCTTTCCAGTGACCGTTGGCCTATTCCGGAGACCCGTAGGCTACTCGGAAGGTAAAATTAGGTTTTCTTGTTTTGAAGGATGCTCTTGCTCGAGGTTGGTTGATTCAATGGCGGATTCTTTCTGGGTTTTCAGAGAGCATCGTAGTGATGTTCTTCTTGGCATTCTGAGCATCTTCAGGAATTTACTATTTTTAGTAAATTCTATTTCTGGCAGTGTTCCTGTTGGTTTTAGCATGGTTGACTTTCTACTTCAGACTGATCAGTTGGCTTTCTCATTTATGGCTTCGGGGCACAATTGGAGAGATAAGTCAAATTATTTAATTAAAGTCATGTTTTAATGTTATATTTTAACATTGACCTCCTTGGCCTAGCTTGTCACTTTAAGTTGTTTTAAAAGATGTCTTTATGGGTGGGCGCCTCATTGAAAGAAATTAATTATATTTCTTATAAAGTAAAGATTAACCCAAGCTCAAATTGGACGCCAATTTCAAGAAGGAAATAAAATATTATTAAAAGTCAAAGTTTGCTTGGAAAAGTGGGACGCCTTCTATTGGAGGATTAGGGTTTGGTTCGAAAAGGAAGTTTAGGGTTTCGAGAAAGATCATCTGAAAATTATAAAAGGAGGCCATTGGTTATCATTGAGATTATCTTTTGTCTACAGGAATGTTATGCTGCCAGATTGGCTTTGGGATTGCTTCGAGGAATGAAGGCCTCCTAGCTTGGCTCTTCTTCTTGCTTGAAAACAGCAACTAGTTGAGAGGTTTGAGTGTTATTGATTTGTCTTTTCAGTTATAGTTGGTTTCCTATCCTTCGTAGTTGAGTTTTATCATTTCCTGTCAATTCCAGAGTTGCTGGTCATGACTGCTGAATGTATATTTCTGCTCACAAGTCTCAAATCTTAAACATTCTCATTCTGGGTATTGTCTCATTGTGTTTCCCTGTTAGAGGCGCCCCTTCATGAATATTTGCAGATTTTAATACGAAGTTTATGATTTTATAATGCAAATTCGTCATTCCTTGAAGGCCGTACTTTCTGGAGTGCCTTGGGATTCGTGTCAGTAATTAATAACCACTTTTAGATGCCATTTCTTATTACTAAGTTAGGCGCCATCATTTTGAGGGTCTATTGCATCAGATTTGAGATCATTTGGGTGAGAAATGAGAGAGTTATGAGCATATTGCTAGGGATCTGTGTTGCTGGTTATGATATTCATGTTGCTGGTCTGTCAGATCAGATTTGAGAAATCTGCATATTTCTTCTTGGATTAGCATCAGGAAGTTTTAAAGGCCTTATGGAAAACATCTTTGTTATTGCAGCAATTTGAAGAGCTCTAATTCCTTGATCTTGCAGGCATTCTATTGCTTATTGTAAGCTGAACAGTAGTACTGTCAGCAGTTCTCTAATCTTGCTTATCATGTTTTGAATGATTACTTTACATTTTGAATTGCCTTGTAATATCTTACATCTCCGCCCTATGGTAGCTCCTTTCCCACTCCGGGTTAGAAAGCACATTCTGGGTGTCGAGTTTACTTTCAGCATTCTCACTTATTTTCCTTAATTGCATTGTAATTATTAGCATCTCCGTCATATGGTAGCTCCCATTCCATCTCGGATTGGAAAGCACATTCTTGACGTCAAGTTATTTCAGCTTATTAGTTGGTAGGGATCCTCTGACCACATGCTCGTCGTTCACCGACGCATTCTTGGTTAGAGTTCTTTGTATCAGCATTTCTTTAAGATCCTCTGACCAATGTTCACACCTTGCCCACCTCGGGATCCTGGTGTACATTCTGGTTAGAGTTGCTTCAGCATCGTCTTGGTTTAGAGCTAACTCTAACGACTGTGTATTGCTCTGCTTATTGTAATTGAAAAGTTGAAAAATTTGGCTCGGAATATTTCAGTGGTATCAGAGCCAAGATCTTGCCATCCTGTGCCCAACAAAGTTCATTTGACAGATGAGTGACAGAGATACCAGACACTACGTACAGAAAGAGATGACTACAGAGAAGTCACTACTTGAGTTAATGCATGAACTGTGTACACTAATGAAGGATCCTAACATAAAATGGGGAGTCAGAAATATTTATGCTAAGTCTGAAAGTCGGGATAGAAAGGTGCACATGCCACATCAGAATGATCGTGAGCTTGATGAAGATACCGTGGCAAGTGAAGAGTTAAGAGTAGAACCCCATAATACTTCCCTTGACTTGCATGTAATAGTAAGTGATGAAGATCAGCTTGGTGAAAAGAACAGAACGACAGTCTTGAATCCTAATAAGGATTCAACCTATGAAGGTCTTGAAGCTAAGGGCTTCACTGAAGATTTTAGTAGTACTGTTGTATGGGATGAGTTTGCTGATGAAGAGCAAGTAGAAGGAAATACTTATGGTCCCGTTGAATCAGCCTATGAGCATTGCCAAAGTGATGAAGTTGGTAATGATTCCAACATGACTGTACCACCTCGTGTTGAAGAATTGGTGGTGGATAGTTTTACTCTTGTTGCTGTCTCAACTCCCCAAGAAGTTCCACATGAGGAAATCAGCGACATACTTTCTCATGATGGTTCCATAAAAGATAATGAAGGTGAAGTTTTCGAAACAAGCAGCATCGAAGAATCTTCACTTCATTTCGGTGGTGACATTGTTGGATTTGGGTTTGACCAGCAAACCAAACCATTGGAAGAAAATGTTTTTGAAGATATCAGCTTAAGAGATTCAGGATCTGACTTATTCATTGAGTCAATACTTCCAGTGAAGCATGAAAAACCTCTTCCTGTTGATCATCTCAGTCAACCCCTTGGCATTTGGGATCCAGGTGTGTTGGCACCGAGGTATAACAAAGAACCTTTGTGGGATGAATTTCCCTTTGATCCTGATGAAGACCAAAATATTGTCTGCCTTGCAAGCTATGAGGAGGCCAAAGGAGAAGTTGTTTTTGATGAAGAAGCTTACTTTGAAGAGCTCCATGGTGATCCCTTCAAGTTGATTGCAGCCACCAAGGAGGATGTTGTTACTTCCGAAACTTTCAAACCAGCATTCAATGATTGTTCGTTTGAGTCAGGGGCTGCCATAGCCTTTGATCAAAATGGCAATGAGGTGGATGAAGAGCTTGAAGACCTTACGGCTTTTGAAAAAGAAAGGTTCAATGTGGTTTTAGATCACAAGGCTGATCTACCAAGGCAAGAAGCTGATTGCAAGCTTGAGGACGAAGAAACTATGGAGTATGTCCCTCTCCATGACACTGAACATTCTCCGTTAGTTGAGGATGAAAGACAAGAAGGTTGGAGCAGCTCTGAGGACAGCGATGTCACAAAACAAAGTTCTGATTTTGAAAAGCAGCCAACCAGCAATTCACCATCTTCGCATTCTTATGAGTGGGAAGGACAATTCAAGGTGTTCGTTGACAAGGAAGTGCAAGCTCTATCCCTGTTTGACTACGCACATAGCTTGGTTGAAGAGCTTTACTGGAAGGCTCAGCTTGAAGAGAGACGTAGAGGAGTGACCGATGAAGTTACTCTTCCTAATTTGCAACTTATCAGAGATTCCTTGGAGACCTTGAAGTCCGAGTACGTACACTCTATTGGAGAACGGGATCATGTCATTGAAGCTGCAAAGAAGGCCATTTGTGCTTTTCATGAAAAGGAGAGTACGATTGATGAGCTCACTCTGGAGCTTAAATCAATAAAGGACGAGTTGAAAGAAACTCAGTTGGATCTAACAGAGGTTGAAGACCAGTTTGCAGATTTCAAACTTTTCAAGGAGCAAGAGGATGCACAAAGAGCTGAAAAAATCAATCAAGTGATTGGAGATCTTGACTGTCTTCAAGAGGAGTTTGATCTTGAAAGCATTTCAAGAAAATCAAAAGTTGCATGTACAGATTTGGGGCAGCGAGACGAAAGGAATGGCTTCCAGGTCTTTGACAATCCCTTCTTTGAAGTGGGTGCTGAAGCAACTTATGACAATCCTCTCTTTGTTTTGAAAAATGAGTCAAGTAGTGAAGTGACCAAGCATGAGGTCAAGCATGAACTCCAATCTAAGGATGCCTTGATATCACTCCATGAGGATGTGCCACGTATGTTGAGTAGTAATGGATGCATAAGTGGGTTTGAGGATGGAGTCTCTACATGGGAAGTGTTGATTCGAGGAGATTTCAACATCCCCGACACCAAGGTGTTAACAAAGCAAGACTTGGTAGCTGCTGGTAACTTCATTACAGCAGCAAGGAGCAAAGATTTCAGTTTTGTTACTCATGAAGTAGGGAAGAAAAATGGACTAGAACTCGGTGTTTGTATGCTTGTCAATCCATCCCTTGGGTTGAATGATGCTTTGGCATTTATTAGTCCATTTTTGGAGTTGGTTTTGAGGTCATTTAATATTTCATGCTCCATTGTTGTTGAAACTTTCATGGATAGGCTTCAAGGGTTCAATAGAGGAGGCATCAATATCTTCAGTATACACTTGATCCTTACTAGCTCTTGGGAATGCATTGAGATTACCTTGCATTGTGTTGAAAATCATTTTCAGTTGGGTATCTGTGCTTGGGATTCTCAACTTGGCTTGATAAAGCTTATTACATTTGGAAAGGGCTATTGGAGGAATAAGGATCAAATTTCCAAATTTGTTGATGTTGTTCCTTTCTTTGTCCGCCACTTGATGGGGTTATTTGTTCATCAACAATTGGGTTGGAGAGAAATTTTGAGTATGGGTTGGAGAAATGAACGATTGGTTGCTCTTGAGAGTGTTTCTCGGCTAAGACCAGGACAGATTTTGAGACTCGAGCTTGCTGGTTTAAGGCAGACCAACCACCTTACATGTTGCGTTTCTCGCATTCAGGAGAGTTGGTTCATCACTCCTTATCAAAGAAGTGGTAGTTTTCTCATGGAGATGGATCTAGCGTGTTTTCCAACCACCTTGGAGGTGTCACCTTGCAGCTCAATGGTCATCTCACATGCTCACGCTTGGGATTTTGAGTGGTGTTGTTGTTTTCCTTTGGGTAGGACTCGAGAATCAGATTGCATTACGCTGATCCTAGCCTTGATCAGCAGCAATTATTTGGTCCTTCACACCTTTCCTACTCTCCAAATTCATCTTATGATGGTTTGTGATGTAAACTTTGACAGTTTACTCTCAGTGTTGATTCAGGACAGCAGTCTCTCACATGCTTTGGTTCACCATTCTAAGACTCATGGGGCTAGAACTATGTGTGTTTTCTGTAGTCTTCATGGTTGTGTCAGTATAATTCAAATGAGGCATAGTAGCTTCATGCGGAGACATGAGTATGAGTTCGTTGAGCTCTTGCAAAGGATTGCTTTCCTCCTTGCAAGAAGATTTGTAGATGTCACATTTGCAGTCATGGTTCTGTTTGTTACCATGTGGAGGTATGCTGAGGAGTTCGATTTTGATTTGAGTAGACTATCTTTCCTATTGCTTAGAATTTTGATTGACAGTAGTATGGTTGATACTGTTAATTCGGGGCATTGTGGACATGAGATGTTGCATGATTTTGATCCCCCTCCTTTAAGATCTTTTGGTTTGAGTATCATGGATGGTAACACTTTGGGGTTACAAGGAAGGTTAGTGCAGCATAGGCTTGATGACTTCACGGATGTGATCAGAGTGGTGCAGCATCGGCATGGTGGGTCCTTCCTGCGATGGGTTTGGGAACCAGGGATCATACTTGTTTGCATATGGATTAGTTTTAAAATTTCTGGAGTTGTGGTGGTATTGCTTGAGGACAAGCAATTTTGGGAAGGGCGGATTGTAATGTCCCCTTCTCGAGCATGATCTTTCCAGTGACTGTTGGCCTATTCCTAGACCCTGTGAGGCTACTTCCTGGCTGCAAAATTAGGGTTTCGCGTTTTGGAGGATACTTTTGCTCGAGGTTGGTTGTTTCAATGGCCGATTCTTTCTGGGTTTTCAGAGAGCTTCGCAGTGGTATGTTTTTCTTGGCATTCCGAGCACTTTCTGGAATTTACTATTTTAGTAAATTCTATTTCCGCAAGCACCTTTTGCTATTCTCGTGATGGTTGACTTTCTACTTCAGACTGATCAGTTGGCTTGCTCATTTATGGCTTCGGGGCACAATTGGAGAGATAAGTCAAATTATTTAATTAAAGTCATGTTTTAATGTTATATTTTAACATTGACCCCCTTGGCCTAGCTCGTCACTTTAAGTTGTTTTAAAAGATGTCTTTATGGGTGGGCGCCTCATTGAAAGAAATTAATTATATTTCTTATAAAGTAAAGATTAACCCAAGCTCAAATTGGACGCCAATTTCAAGAAGGAAATAAAGTATTATTAAAAGTCAAAGTTTGCTTGGAAAAGTGGGACGCCTTCTATTGGAGGATTAGGGTTTGGTTCAAAAAGGAAGTTTAGGGTTTCGAGAAAGATCATCTAAAAATTATAAAAGGAGGCCATTGGTTATCATTGAGATTATCTTTTATCTATAGGAATGTTATGCTGCCGGATTGGCTTTGGGATTGCTTCGAGGAATGAAGGCCTCCTAGCTCGGGCATCGCTTCTTGCTTGTAATACAGCGACTAGTGGTGATTTAGTCTAGTTTGTGAGTTGCATTTAGTTTGTGCATTGTAATCAGCTTATTGCATGGTTAGATCTGATTTGCATATTAGTGGTTTTCAGCATATTGCATTATTTGATACAGCAGATTTAGATTTATATTCATATCTCAAGAAATACAAAAACTATAGTTCTGGGTAGTGTCTCATTTCATTAGTCTGTCAAGGGCGAATCATTAGCTAGAGATTCAGATTTTTTTAGCAAGGTTTGGTATTTTTAAAGAGAGGTCGAATTTCTGCTGGGGCCGTACCATTGTGTTCTGTCTTGGGGTTCGTGCAAAATAAATCTGAAGTATTTTGATCAGTCTTAGTGTCTTGTGTTGGTCACCTATGTCTTTAGAGCACATTGCAATTTATTTCACATCAATCGGGTAATCTCTGAGGAAGTTATGAATAATTCTTTAAGATTGTAAGCTGCTGGTTATATAACAAAAAGTGCAGATTTGATATGACAGTTTGAGGAATCTGCATCTTCATTTGATTGCATTGAGATTTA
>VDFB02273320.1:0-77545 GCA_007258455.2 Sequoia sempervirens | reverse complement strand
AGTGAACAATATGTTGTATGATAGAAGACTAAAATTGTATCTGAACCCTAGTTGTGTCTTTATTTGAAAACCTTGAATCTTCTTAGTGAAAACCTTGTGAAAGACAAAACCCTTACTATAAGATTGAAAATCACTTTAGTTCAGTGCAAATTATTGTTGATACTAGGTGCTTTGATAAAGATTAATAAAAAATTTATCAAAAAAAAGTTGAATAACACAAAACTCGATCACTATGAAGAATGATCACTGGCATACAATGGAGTGAAATCTTATTGATTTAATGAAGATAACACTTATTGTAAATGACTGAAATTACGTTGCTACTTATTAAAGTCTATTTGTTGTTGAATTCAATGCCTAGATATCTCTACCATTTGCTCTTATTTTTTTATCAAAATTCTTCTAGACTATGTTCAACCCTAATTACAATAGTCATAAAAAGTGCACTCAAGATTCAAAAAGTCGCCTTAATCTTAAACACACTATGAGGGGTATCTACCACTCTTATTAATGTTGGATGAAAGTTTCTTATGGCCGAGCCAACATAGGTGTGTGCTTGGAGGTTGTGTGCATGGAAAACATGAACTTAGTGCATGCTTTATAGCTTATTGCAACCTTTTTTACTACCAATGGAACTTTGAATGGCTTAATCATCCCTAATGGGTGCTCAAATCACCTGAACCATCTTTTAAGACTTTGGTAGACATTTGATTACTTGATCCATTTTCATGATGGCTAGTGAAACCTTTTGGGGGCCTAACCAATGTTGATGTGCACCCATGTGTTTGCCATCTTTCCCTTTAAGAAAAAATAAATGTGAAACTGTTGTTGGGTAGAACATTATGGTGTCTTTCCCACTTTTCTTCATGATCAAAACTTGGAATCACTTAAACCAAAAAACAAAATTTTGTGTTGTCTCAAATTTGTTCTTGCTAAACAAAACCTTGATAAGACTTTGCCAGGTGTAATGTCCCCAATTTAGCCCCTCGGCTCCTCATTTGGATTTTAGCCTATTTATAGGCTTTCGTGGAAGCGCGAGCTAGTGGGTTTCTTCTTGGAGGACATTTTCGTCTTTTTGCAGAGCTTGCACTTGGAAATGTTGAACTTGGATTGCAGATTCCTTCTGGGTTTTCTGAGAGCTTCGCGTTGGTGGTTTCGGTTTGGCATTCTGAGCACTTTCGAGAATTTACTATTTTTAGTAAATTCTATTTCTGGCAGTGGTCCTGTTGGCTTCGGCTCGGTTGGCTCTCATCTTCAGTATGCTCATTTGGTTCGATCAATCTTGACCTTGGGAAGCATTTTTGGTGAGATATCCAGTTGATTTTAAAATATTATACTTTAATGTTATATTTTATTATTGTGACCCCTTGGTCTAGTGAAACAACTTTAAGTTGTTCTTAAAAAGGGGACTTGGAAGGGTGGCGCCTCATGCTGATGATTTAATATTTTTCTTGAGGCCAAAAACAATGCTTTAAAAGAGGACGCCTTTTTATGAAGTGAAGATTTTAAAATAAATTAAAAAGTTAAATTGCCTTGAGAAAAGGGACGCCATCTTTGGAGGGAAAAGGAGTTACTTCAAATTTGAAAATTAGGGTTTCTAGAAGCTTCTGGAAAAGTCATCACAAGTTTATAAAAGGAGGTCTTGGTCTTCATTTTCAACATCTGATATCTTGAGTATTGTTATGCTGCCGAAATGGTTGCTGGATTGCTTCGAGGAATGAATGCCTCCTAGCTTGGGCTCGACTTCGTGCTTGAGAGATAGCACCTAGTAGAGAGGTTTGCTTGTTTTGAGTGAATTTGTAGTGAGGTTTTGCATTGTTTTGATGATCTTGCATTTTGTAGCTGAGTACTTGCATTTTCTGTCATATTCTGGAGTTGCTGAATATCATAGCTGATTCGAAGTTTCACTCATAAATCAAAAATGCAAAAAGAGTTGTTCTGGGTATTGTCTCATTGGTTTTCTCTGTTGGAAGAGACCCTTCATGAATATTTGCAGATTTTAATACGAAGTTTATGATTTTATAAAGCAAATTCGTCATTCCTTGTAGGGCGCCCTTTCTAGAGTGCTTTGGGATCCGTGCCATTAATTAATAGCCACTTTTGGCTGTCCTTTCTCATAACTAAACTAGGCGCCATCATTTTAAGAGTATTTTGCATCAGTTTTCATGTAATTTGAGTGAGTTGTGAGCTTTTCATTGAGTTTATGTATTGCTGGTTCTGTAATTCATGTTGCTGGTCTGTCAGATCAGACTTGAGAAAATTGCATATTAGCGAAGGACGGGTGTTAGGAATTCATTATTGACCTAGTGGATGACATCTTTACTATTGCAACAACTTGTAGAGCTTAAATCCTTGATCTTGCAGGCATTCTACTTCTCATTGTAAGCTGAACAGTAGTACTGTCAGCATTTCTCTCAGTTTTGCTTATCATGTTTGTAATTGCCCACTGAATAAGTGGAAGAGGCTGGCTTGCCGCCTATTTACTTTGATTTGCATTGTAATATCATACATCTCCGCCCTATGGTAGCTCCATTCCCACTCCGGGTTTGAAAGCACATTCTAGGTGTTGAGTTTATTTCGAAGTTGCATTTGTATTTCTTTAAATCTCCACCATATGGTCGCCTCATTCCATTCCGGTTTTGGTAGCATACTTGGTGTTGAGTTACTTTCGGTTGATTACGATTTATTGTCTTGGCTTGATCCTCTTGCCATGGAAGCCTCTCTCTTGTTGAGGTTGGAGTGGCATTCGGCAAAAGTTATATTGCAGCCCCACCCGGTTTGGATTTATCCTAAACCCTCGCGCAGGAGTGCCTCCTACAATATCAATTTGTTTAATTGCATTTTCAAAATTTGGAAAAAAGTGGGTAGGTTCAGTACACAAAGGCAAAAAAAATCATTAACTTAACTATTTTGGTTATGCATGATGGAGTTTTTCTACACAAATGCCAATTTTTAGAAACATGGCGGAGATTCCAAGTGATATTGCCAACTTTCAAATGCATGATGAGTGGAACTTTTCCATGGTTTTTCCATGTTTGCAAGCAAGTCACACATTTACATTAGCAAAGCTATGTTTGGTGTGCACCATAAGTGGCTCAACCAATTTTTCTGAATTTGAGCAAAATTTCTGTTCATTTAAACCAAGGAGAAGATAATTCACTTATCTACCATTTTGTTATTTCCTCTTTCTCAATGTTGTAGACATTATCTCAAACATCATCGATATTCTTTGTTGGATTTGAGGCGATCACCATCATCTTGAAAAAGTAGTTAGTAAAAGAACAAAGACCATAACAAGATAACCTTGCAAAATGACCAAGAAGACCACAAACTAAATTGAATTGACACACAAGCAATTGATAGTTTATAGATCAAGATGGTGACTCAAATATGACTTAAGGGATTTATGCCAACTTCACCATCAAAGCATAAAGTCTATTCATGTACCACCCCAACTACATGATCAAATTATGAGAAGTTTTGCCACCACACATCAATAACAAAGATGTGGCCTTTTATCTTCAATAATCAACTTCCAATCTTTATTTTCATCCATCTATTACAAAATAGTTCAACATGTGTACAGTAAAATTAAACAATTATCTTATTATACTATAGTGAGATTAAACTTGTAATCATCTATCCTTCTCTATTACTCTTTACAAATATTTAGAGTTTTATTCTCAAGTGACAACAATAGAAGACAAATTATAGGCTCAAAATCAAATAAATTCACCTTTACCAATGCTTATATCTATAATCTATCAATCTTAACCTATTGAACTACATCATAGATTCAATTTTCTTACAATGCCTGTGCTAAAAAGAAAATCATTAAAACCAAATGATTTGAATAAAACCCTCAATAGAACATGATACATGAGGGTCAACACTCAAGGATGCTTGGTATCATCATTCAAACAATCACATACTTCAAAAAAAACATTTCACCTCATCTTTTATGCTCCAAAAAATGTTTCATTTTAAATAAGGGACAAGGGTAGATGGCTACCCATAATGCCCTTTAATGAGTGATTCCACCTATCTCAACTAAAAGGATACAAACTAGAGAGCTATGATCATTCATGATCAACTTAAGGTAGTGTATAACAACCCCCAAAGCATATAAAATCCAAGAAAACCAAAAAAAATCAACCAGATTGAAATAAAAATATTTTAAAAATTCCTTGAAATACATCTTAATTCATAGTTTATTACACAAAAATATGAAGGTATGAAAAATCACCACAAGCAACCAAGGTCATTTCAAACTAGAGCATCCATTTAAGCTTTGCAAGGAATGAGGGTGGTTCAAATTCCATAGGCCAACATACCATCTTGTCAAAAAATACATATATATTTATCTTTTCAATCAATGTCCTAGCTTAAACACACTTAAGTCTAGAATTTCTCTAAGAGTACTACATTTTCAGCATCAAAATCAAATTCAAAGATTCCACAATGTGGAAGTTTAGGCTATGTAGCCTTTGAGAGAGATTCATGTCAAACCATTCTACAATTTCCTTATTCCACTAGATGATAATCATTAAGCCATCTAATATTAGATGATGGTGAAAGTTGCATTCGTCAATTAGATGTTGCATCATTGCCTCAATATTTCTTTGGTCTTTATAGGATAAAGTGTTAACAACGTTTCACATCATGTTTACACAATTGAGGGTTTGAGTGAAATGAAAAACTTTTTTTTTCCAAGTGATTGTCCAAGATTGAGCATCCAATGCAACCAAGCACCAAACATTACCTAGGAGAGGTGGTTAGAAGTCTACAACCCTAAATTTAGCTCTAATGCCAATTGCTAAATTCATTGCGTGTAACCTTATTCCTCTCTCCCCTAGTATGACAAAAACTATTTAATTCAAAGTTTTATCTCAATGATTACTTGGCACTAATTGGCCTTCCCACTAGTCATGCCATAGATCATGACTTGAAAGTTGATCTTATTGTTAATTTTTTCCTATTAATTCAAACCCACAATTTGTAGCTCTTTGGAGAGTGCTCTTGCTTCTGCATGATTATCAATATAATTGCCAATGTCAATTGAATATAAGAATGGTGGCTAGCAATCTTCGTCTTTGAATTCTCAGCCAGCTGCTCATAGATTCCCCTTTGCAACACCATTAAAATTTACTTTAACAAATCCATTACGTAGAACCCCATCTGACATTCAATGTATCAAGTTTTTTGTGACTGATCACACTATTGATAGGATAATAAGATGACCAATGAATGAGTTTCCATGGGAAGTAAATTATCCTTTCATCTCCTAGAATACTTTGAACTTTCTTCATTTAAACATATTCATTGAAGTTTCAGCCATGTTCCGCACCTATTCTTAGACTTTTGCAATGATGTTGAAGATGCAATAATTTCTTTTCAACCATGCATTACGCAGAATTATTGATGGGCCTAAAATCTAGAGGAAAGATAAGCCATAACTCATAGAAGGTGACTTACAAGACATTACATCCAAACTTAATTTTGGAAACACCTTAGCTAGGCAAAGGTTTTTGGAAAAATTATCCCATACTACCTTGTGTAGGAGCGATGCAGAAATAGATGATCCTTGACTCTTTATTGTCAAGGAAAATATTGCATATTAGAGGACCAAAACCTTTTCTAATAAGTCAATCTTCGGTTTAACACACAGATCTTATTAAACTTCTAAGGAAGGTGGTAGGGTTTTGGAACAACCTTTAATAGAATAGTATTTTGCATTGAATAATGATAACATTAACTATTTATTTATTTTTATTAATGACATGAGAATGTGTTAACAATTAGTATGTAGAAAATATGAGTCTCAAGTAAAATATACATTCAACTTTCCATTTTCACATAATTTAGACTTTGCCTTTACTTAAAGATTATTATATTTTAATATAGAGTATCATGTAATTATAAAATAACAACAATCATTTGATATTATTGTTTATTATAGATGAATAGAAACAATATTGACAATTAGTAATCTTCCATTAAGTATCTAGACAATAGAAAACTGAAAAATTGAAAGAAGTTAATAGACCAAGATCTTTTGTATACCACTGATGTTTTGTATTATTGTAAGTTATGTAGAAGCAACGATCTATAATCAAAATTGAATCAATGGGCGCCTCTTAATGAGGATAGGGTTGAACTTTATCCTTGATTTGGGGGATTTTTTATAGTGTCCTTCCAATCAAAAGATGATCAGTTGCGGGTGCTAGAGTGTGGGGTTTGGTTGTGGGGACAGCACATCCTATCACTCAAACCGTGGTTTCTTTCCTTCAACCCCTTAATGGAATCCTTAATTATTATGCCTATTTGGGTTAGACTACCCAATCTCTCTCTTCAATTTTGGGAGGTTCTTGTTTTTTAATATATCGGCAATGCTCTTAGTTGTTTTCTACAAGAGGATGATTCATTAACAAACTTCGGCCATACTATTTTTTCTTGCGTTCTTGTGGATATTGACACTTTTAAGGATCTACTTAGAGATATTGTCTTGCTTGTCCAAGACAAACCATGGACTTAAGACACTTGACTATGAGGGTCTTCCCTTTTGCTGCAAGAGATGCTTCGCTATTGGGCATCTTGATTCAGATTGCCCAAGCTCTGACCGCAAGAGGAGTGAGGCGACTTGGTGGTAGAATGCTCTCCTTGAGCACTTGACAGTTGGTGATTTTGATTCTAACCTGATGACGAGTCGATTGAGGACCTTGCTCCTAGGGCCATCGAGATTTCATAGATTTGTCCTATTGGGTTGTCTTCTCAAGGCCCATTTTTTACTGCTCCACCTTTGGATGCTTTAGAGTCAAGTGTTGAGGCTATAGATCATGCTATGTTGGGAGCTTTGGTGTTGCCTTCAGTACCTCTTTCAGCTCCTATGGGGGCACTGTGCAGGTCTTCTGTTGAGGGTAGCCCTCCTCTTTCCCCTCATTCTGAGCCTTCAGAGGATGATGATCTATAGAAGATTGTTCAAAAAAGGAACAAAGGTCTTCCTAAACATGCTTGTGTCTCCCACACCCTAGTTAAGGGTGTTCAGAATGCTAGAAAGGGACCAGGGCTGTGTAGGTTCCTAGTTTCATAAGTGTAAAAGTTTTCAGATCATTTCAAAACCTGGTCATTGTTGGGAAACAACCGGTTATAGTTTTGTGGTTCTCTAGCTTCTCGCTGGGCTATGTTTCAATGCTGTTAATTTGTTGTTGATGGCGAATAGGGTTTATTTTTCCTTGCCTTAGGAAAGTTTTTGTAAATGGTGGGGGCCTTCATTCTCCCACTTATCTAATAATAAACAATCTATAATCATGTGATTGTGTCAACTTGTTGTAGCAAGATTAAAATCACACAATGTTAGAAAAGAAGAAGAAAATGTCAAAGTGACAAAAAAAAGGGCATGAGTTGGCAATATTCAATACAATCATCTTCCAGTGGGGCAGCTATATTATACAATTGCTACCAATTTTGTCAATATGTTAATTAAGATCCTTTCCATCATTTTCACACTTTTTAACTGAGAAAGACAAATATATAACACTTCATTTATGCTTAAGTACTGGGATCCACTATGCCTTAATCTTTTAATATACATTGCATGTTAGTGCAGAATTTGAACACTCGTGTAATTTGATCTTATCAGGTTTCTTGACGATATACTTGGGTTTATGATCTCCATGAGGTACCAATTCATGCAGTGTTACTCGGGTAAAGCATTAGTGGATTTACTGTAGGTACACCCTTTATGTGCATCAGATTTCACAATAGCAGTGGTAGCTCACAGCTTGACATATTGAATATGACCTAACTTAGCACAATAGGCACTTGGTGTAATATAAAATCACCTTAAGTGTAGGCATTCATATTGTACAAATAAATATAATGTTATTGTCTTTATCATTTCATTGTTCATATGTTAAACTGATAATTTGTGGAGTCTGTACCATCAATCCTGTGTCTATCTGTTCTATCATTGCATGTTATGAATGCTTATCTACTGAATGTTACATAGAGCTAATGTATAATAGTTATGTCTCAATAGTCTTGGAAAGGAAAGAGTTAAGTATATATTATAAATATAACTTTAAGGATATGTTTTTGTAGCAAGACCCCCAAATTAAAAAATTATTGGTGCAAAATGCAGAGCCAGAAAGTGTGACGAGATTTTGTTGTAGTGCATTGAAAGAAAACAAAAAATCATGACCTAGAAGAAGAATTTTGTAAATCTGTTCAATCCAGTCTATGTAGCCGGTTCTTCAGGTTCTGGCCCGAGTCCTGGTCCGGGTTCGCCCTGGGTCCGGGTCCTGGTCCGGTCCTTCTGCTGGTTCGGCCAGGGTCCTTGCATTTGGGCCTTGGTTCGCCGGTGAAGAACCCGGGCGAACCCGAGCAGAACCCGGGCGAACCCAAGGCAAACCCAAGCACCCGGGCGTCTGGGCGGCAAAAAGTGATTTTTTTTTGTTTTTTTTAATGTTTCCTTCCCTTTGACTTTGACCCACGCCCATGGGAACCCTAAAAGTGACCTCTAAAACATGTTAAACACCTAAACTGCCTCATTTTCATTCATTTGTTTTGCAAACAAGCATTTTCATTCCAAGAGGCTGACTTCTTATTTTAACTTGTTGGATTGACAAAAGGAGTTGAATATTGATTGTTGAAGCTTCTACAACGATTGCATTGCCATTCCTACAGATTTGCAAGTGTTCATTGGCTGCTACAAAGATTGTTGAAGATTATTTTTGCAAAAAGGTATGTTTTTCTCATTTTTTTCTCATTTTTTCATTCTTTTTTTTTTGTTTTACAAACAGAAACTTTGTTTTGCATCTTTTTTTTTCTGTTCTTCTATGAATGTATACATTGTGCAAGATTCAAAAGAGCTAGGTTTTAATTTTTTAAAAATTATTATATTTTGTTTTCATTCAAATTTTGAATGTGTTGTTTGCAAAACAAATTGCCATAGGAATCACAATGTCAATGGGTTCTACCTCCGGCTCCATAGCTAAACCAAACCCAAAGTTCAAAACAAATGCAAATTCTCCTCTATGGCAGTATGTTGAAATGATAAGACAGCTTCCAGGTGGTGGTGGTTATGTTTGGAAATGCAATGGGTGTGATGTTCAATATTCTAGTTCATACCATAGGGTGAAAGCACATTTGTGTGGCATAACTGGAAAAGGCATCTCACCTTGCCCTGGAAAGAAAGATGCCCCTATTCAACCTGAGACAATTGCAAAATACATTATGGAGCAAGAACTAGCAGATCAACGGGAAGCCCAAAAAGGAAATCACCCTTTGTCAAATAAAAAATCAAAGGGAATGCAGCCCCCATCTAATCCCAATCCCAATATTGTGGTAGAAGACCACCCATTTATGGCCATTCCAAATCTTCAAGCTCAAAGTGCACAACCTTTTGCAAACAAGAGAGCAAAGGGACCTTTGGAAGTTGCATTTCAAAATGAGAGTAGAGCCCTTGCCGACCAATGTGTAGCAAGATGCATATATGCCAATGGACTATCTTTTAATGTTGTTCGTTCTCCATATTGGAAAGAGATGTTGAGAGCGGTTAATGAAGCTCCAAAAGGGTACAAGGGCCCGGGTTATGAGAAGGTGCGTAGCACTTTATTGGAAAAGGAGGTTGAGTTGGTTGAAGATGCATTGAAGCCAATAAGAGATTCATGGGTTGAGACAGGTGTGTCCATTGTTTCAGATGGTTGGAAGGACTCAAAAAATCGGCCTTTGATCAATGTCATAGCGGTGTCCCCTAAAGGGGCAATGTTTTTGAAAGCCGTGGATTGTGAGGGGCAAGTAAAAGATGGGCAATTTATTGCTAATATTCTTATTGCAGCCATTGAGCAAGTGGGAGCCCGCAATGTTGTTCAAGTTGTAACGGACAACGCAAAGAATTGTAGAGCTGCAGGGTTGTTGGTTGAGGAAAGATATTCACATATCTTTTGGACACCTTGTGCGGTCCATTCACTCAATCTTATGCTGCAAAAGATTGGGAATAAAATTGAATGGATCAAACAATTGTATACTGAGGCTGAGGACATTCAGATGTTCGTCACCAACCACCACTTGTCTCAAGGGATCTTTAGAACATTTTCAAAATTGGAGCTATTGAAGGTAAGAGAAGTAATATTTACATTTGTCATTTTCTGATTTTCATAATTTGATTGTTCAATCTAATTTAAATTCTTCTTTAAAGTTTATTTTTAAATATTAATTATTTTTTTTAATTTGCAATAGGTTGCAGAAACCCACTTTGCCTCTAATACAATCGTCTTGAGACGACTTGTGAAAGTTAGGCAAGCACTTTCTAGCATGGTAATTAGCACCAATTGGTCTATATGGAGGCAAAGCAGCACTGAAAGAGCAACAAGAATTAAGAGCCTGATATTAGATGACTCATGGTGGGATCGTGTGGAGTATCTCCTTAGCTTCACCGAGCCCATTTTGAGTATGATTCGCTATACTGACATGGACAAGCCATGCATTGGACAAATATATGATGGTATAGACTCAATGATTGAGAAGATCAAGTGCATCATAAATGCAAGAGAGCAAGACCCTGAAGAGACTTTCTTCAAACAAGTGCATACAATTGTTGAAGAAAGATGGAACAAAATGACAACTCCATTACACCTTCTTGCCTTTGCATTGACTCCAAAATACTACAGCTCTCAGATTCTTTCACAACCAGGAAGGCTTCCTCCATATAGAGATTTAGAAGTGGCTGAAGGGTACAAGGCAGCATTTGTGAGACTCTTCCCTGATCGAGATTTGCGGAGTGTAGTCACAGATGAGTTCACTGATTTTGTGCACTCAAATCATCTAGATGTTGATGCCTCCCGTGATAGGTTCTTAAAGGATGCTCATTCTTGGTGGTACTTCCATGGACAATACTTCCAAAATTTGCAGCCCCTTGCAATCAAAATTTTATCACAAGTAAGTTTAATAAATTTTCATATTTTAGTTTTAAAAGTTTCATAATTCCATTTATAAATTTTTAATTGTTTACTTTGTCTTCATAGGTTGCTAGTTCATCCGCATCTGAGAGGAATTGGAGCACATATTCTTTCATCCACTCAGTAAAGCGCAATAAATTGCTGTCAAAAAAAGCGGAGAACTTAGTATATGTGCATTCCAACTTGCGTCTCCTTTCACACAAACAACCTAACTACAAGGACGGGGAGACGAAGTTGTGGGATATAGTGCCAGAGGATACTGACTTGGATGCTTGCAGTTCCCAACATATTGCATATGAGGATGAGGATATCCAACAGGGGCATGGGCACATTAGTAGTGCTAGTGATGGTGCCATTGGCACTTGTGATTCATCTAGTCTTCCTACTTCATCTAATGTCAATGTTGACATTGATATGGATGATCTAGAGAATCCATATGATGATTAAAACTTTGAAAGTGTTGTAATATTGAGCTTGAAGTTTGAACAATGAATATTTATCATGCATGTTTTAAATGACATTCAAGTTTATGGTGGTTTTGTTGTTTATATGATGTTATCAGTTATGTGATATTCTAAATTCTAATCCTAATTCATGCTTCTAGGCTGCATATATATATATATATACATATTTTGTAATCTGTACTAACAAACCCAAGACGAACCAAACCCACCCCCCAAAAAATTTTGCCGAACCGGTGAACCGAACCCCCGAACCCGAACCCGAACCGGCTACTTAGCATCCAGTGGTAGATTGGCTCATAACAACGTTTGATTTGAATTTTGAACAATGACTAACTCTTTATGGTTTGCAAGAAATTGACGGTTAGTAATTCTGGTTGTCATAAGTCAAATTAAATAATATGGAATGCAAACCAAGCCATCGTTGTACAATATCAAAATAGATTATTAAAATAAAAGCTCTTCTTGTAAGGGATGGTGCCTCAAAAGTATGAATTACAGGGGTACTGCGGGATGGTTACTAACTAAAATTAAGGGCTATAAAAAACTTAACTTGTTAATCCATACATGAAAAATTATCTAGAGATCAATACCAAACGTATGATGTAATAACACCCCCTTTTTTTTTGGCAAATATCATCAACAACATGAACATACAAAAGGTGGGTTTTTGCTGACATGAAGTCCGCTATACATTTTTTCAATACCCAAGCAATAGTTGATTCAATGTTCAGCGAACAATCATTGAAAGTAAGGCTTCAATTCATGAAATGAACATACATATTAAACACCATATGAAATACCTCAATTCAGGAGTCAATAATGAGCAGTATAAGTCTGATTTCCCAGTTTAAATCGCTGCTACAGGTTGACAGGGAAATTCTGAGTGTTCACAGGTCTGATTTTTGACTGTTATAAGTATGAACAGCAAGGGAATTTTTTACTGAACTCTTCAAATTATTCCATAAACACCTACAGCTGGTTACACACCAATATAATCACTCCCAGCAGTGCACAGTCCCAATCAAATAGCAGATTTAAGGGGAAACATAGGTCTGAGAGTCCAAGCAGCCACTTCTCATACATTTCTAGGTGCCGCAGCAGGTCTGAAACGAAAAGAGGGAGCTATTACAGGTCTGCTATTTCTTTTTTAAGTCAAGCCAACCTTAAATCAATGAAACCCACCTCCAGTTATCGCATATGTTCCTAATAACTCAGATCAGTATTCTGCTCACCCAGCAGCCTACAACAACCTCTAAAATACTTGGACAACACACTTTGCAGGTCAGTTAACTGTTTCCATCCATGCCCAGGTCTCTTATGCACCTCCTGATCATACCCAGCACTCAGATTTGGAGTCAATAATGAGAAATGTGGGTCCGATATACCCAATTTAATTGCTGCTACAGGTCTGATATGTAAATCTGAGAAATGGAAGGTCTGATGATTGACTGTTACAAGCCAAACAACAAGGAAAACCTCTGGTAACAACCTCCAACATCATCAAAGACACCCCACCATTGGTCACAATCAACTTAGGCACTCCCATATTTGCCCAGCAGTCTCCAAATCACTAATTTGCTTGGATAATAAAATAGGTACAGCCAGCTAGGGCATCACCCAAAATCACACATGGAATGGCCAGCAGAAAGAAACTTTGCGACACCATCAAAAAACACAACAAAATTCTCTGCAATAATCTCCAATACAAACCCCAAACACCGGCAATCAAAACACTTTAAAAATCTTCTCTTTTTAAAACCTTGAAATCCAAAACTCAGTGAATACCAATGTGATTCCTAGGTGAAATCACTCTACCAGTTAGGGAGGATCTTTCACCACCGAAACTAGTGATTTGAAAAGGGTTTTTGTCCTCGATCAATCCTTGGAAGAATTTCTCTGTTCACTCCAACAACATCCTGTTATGTGTGCAAACTTGAATAATCCAATTGAGAGCCCCAAACCTCCTTTTATAGCTTTTTCGAAATGCATTTTTGCTCTTTTTTTAAATAATTTTATGTCTAAGTCCCCTTTTCCCCTAGGCATCCACTTGAGAGGACATAACTTTATTAAATTAAAACACTAAAGTAAATATTATGACATTAACTTTTATAACTTTAGTGTAATAATTTAAATAATCCAAACCATTTTGCGAAAAGGACCGCCAAGGCATTGAAAACCAAAACTGATCACGCCAAGAAGCTGATGTTGACGAATGATGTCGGGTGACAAATGGGCACTTACTAAAAATAGCAGTGTCCTCAAAAAATTGTGGAGAACAACCTAAAAGGCCCAAAATGCTACAAAGTGTGTTGCCACAGACCTGAAAGCCAACTAAACTCCACACCACCACTGGATGCCAAGAAAACCTAATTTGAGCTCTCCACGAATGTTGGAACTTTCCCAGCTCACCTGGAAACCTTCGGAAAACCCCAAAAAATTGGCCAACGATCACAGAACAATATGACATAAAAATGGGGACATTACATATGATACATGCCTTCAAAAATAAAAAAATGTTACAAGGATGCCCCCAGAGATATCCAAGGGGGCAAAAAGAATAAATAAGCTATATAAGTATCCATATCACCTAACCGCCAAGTAGTGGCAAGTTGTTAGTGAAGGCACTTACCATCAAGGTGGCCCAGATTCAAATCTCAGAAACTTGTGTCACCATTATAATGTGGTGAAACTCCCACCATAATAATGTGGTTGCTGACTGTCAAAATGGTTGTTGTATAGTGTGCATGTATGTTTTTTAAGGGCTTACTATCAAAAAAGAAAATCAATACTTATGGTTTCTAAAGCCTGCAAAACAAGTTTGCCCATGCCCTCATGATAGTAAGTGCATTTTCACTGACCAGACATGGAGTGTCTATTTTTGAGATGCTGTTTGGAGGAAAAGATGAAGCAACTATCGAACAAACTGATTAGTGTGAAATCACAAAACATATCATCATGTAAATCATAACAGAAAACATATATTATTTCCAATTTTACAGGATTTTCTTCTTTCTTAACTAGACAATTATCAACTTCCATTCCAATTTCATAACCATGTTTCATGTTTTTTTAAAATAAAAAGATAAGTATATTATGTTGAAGGAGAACCATAAGACAAAATCTTGTTCAAGCAAGAAGGCAGCCTGAAACTGGTGTGGGCCCATAAAGGGGCAAGAAATTTCAGAAGAAAAAGTAGGAGCAATCCAAGATACAAATTAACTAAAGAAGAATCACATTTCATGTTTGAAGTATAAATAGAACTATTATTAAATACATCTCACATATGTGCACAATTAAACACATTATTGACAAATATCTCAATTAATAAATAATTCAAGAAACATTTTCAGTGTTTGCCAAAGCTTGTTCAATACATCAAATGGAGGAGAAGAGGAAACCCTTGTTATATGCTGGGGTCCCATGGCAATTGAGAACTCTGTTTCTCAGTGGTATAGTCGCGGTTATATGTGAAAACTAAGGGACTCCACAAAACCTGAATGCATGACATATGGTACACCTATAAACTATTGGCATTCCACTTTACATGGTCCCAGGGCAAAGATTGTTAAGCCCTGAGCAGTTAAATATTTTACATATATTCTTATCAAATTACATAGATAACAGTGAGCATACTTCTTCATGACATTGTCTGATGTGCATCACTGGCGATGCCCTTCAGGAAGCTGTACAACGTGAAAGAATGGAACAGACCTTTTTGGAAGACCGTCGACACCGTCTTCTTCGTCGTCATCGAACTCAAGCCAATAGCTTGTAATGTAAACAAAATGATTTCAATAAAGCTTGACAATTTAATTGAACACACTATATGTGGCATGCAAAGTCTACCAGCTGAAAACATTTACAATATAATCATGACCTTTCTTCCTATCTTATTGCCATTTCTTTGTGTGTTCCAAATACTCTCAGAATTACTATAAGTTCTGATACCATAAGCTCGCTTTAAACAATGCCTACACACTTTCCTCAATAGGCATACATAGAGTCTGGATTGCAATCATCTGCAAATCTTGATTGTGGAGAAATAAAAGAAACTTGGGCAAGGGAAAAGCTAAAAGGAAACAATATCATCCACACAATATATTTCACACCAATCAACTTTGACGTCGTGTCAGACTACAAAAATTTCATATTTAATGACTGGTGGTTCCGGATTATATGGCAAGAAAAAAGATCAAGCAGAAGGGTGCATAGAACCAGAGAGGAATTATAATGATTATCAATTCAGATGAGGATGGTGTTATGGCTCCTTAAAACTAAATCCCCAAATTTTAATGAGCATCCTTGAAAGGATATGGTCAAAAACAATAAGACCCAGGTTATAGATGTCAGTTTGCAAAGTTTGTCAAGTGAACATAAAGTAAACTGATAGAACTTTACTACTTTAGTAAAAGGAAAATTCCTTGACAGGGACAGACCCTTACTATCTTTGTATAATGGTCATGTCAGCTCTCTAAGAGCTTATCATTTTCGGAGTGAGCAATCCTTGGGTGGGCATATTTTGTCTATAATCTAGATAGTAGGGAGATATGCTCATTGTCTTGGCATATAGGAATCTTGTGTCATGGAAAAATATGCATATGTAAATGAATGAAAATTTATTCCTTACACAAAAATTGAGTCTGCAAAGACACACTTTATCTCTAAGAGAGCTCTGTCATCAAATTTAAATATCTAAATCTCTCTTACATAAAGCAATTGATTTAGCCTAGTAAATAACAAAGGAGATGCCAACTTACTCGTCACTTTTCCTCTGAAATTTTCCCCCGAATGTGCAAAAAGCCACCAACAATACACCACCACAAATCACCAACCATAAGAAAATATCTTTAAAATAAAACCAGCTTGTAGTTCAAAACTATAACTTTACCTCGACTATTCCAAAACTAACAAATTTGCAAAACTCAGAACTACCAACCATAATATGCATTAAACTCCTTATTCTATTAACTCTTTTCACAAGGATAATGTGAAGAATATTGCCATACAAGACAATTAAAAAAACTCCACCTACATGCCCCTTACATTCATTACTTTTCACGTATGTATTCAAGGTAAGATAAAACGAGCCCCATTTGTATTTTACAAAAAGCACTCAAATGATGAAAGATAAAGATTTAAAAATATATCATCCTGCATTTTTGCTTTGTCGCTGACTCAGTTCGAGGAAATATTGTATATTTATAATATTTTTTTCTCCTTTAACAGTAAAACAAAGTTGAAATTGTACAGATAGATATAAACATTTACAAAAAAAACCCATAAACTCCCAAAAGAAAACTTCAACTCTCCTTATAAAATTATAGAACTGATTTAAAACCTTCCGCATATTTAGTGCTTTCCTTGCCCTCGGACCTCAACAGCTAAAAATCACTTAAGTTGAACAGTTTTGAGACTGCTATAATAATTTTGATCCCTCCGTTGCCAAGAAAATGATCCAGAACATATTCAAGCTTGCAGAACAAATACTAAGTGAGTTTGATGGGACTTTAACACTATTCAACAGAAATAAAACAGTGAGACAGACATTATAAGCCACTGGTCTAGTACTTGGAGGGGAGGAAGCTCAGCAGCTTGGTTGATAGAGTGCACCAGCAGAAATATGCAATGGTTATCGAGCTAATCGAACTTATATGCATTTAGCAAGAGAAAGTAAGTCCTACAGAAGTACCAAAAGATCAAAACTTATATGCATATACTGAAGAGAGAACAAAGATCCAGAAAGAGGATGGTGTGCTCACAAATGGAGATGAAGCAAAGACAAAAGTTAATGTCGATTGGACCTTCAAAACCAGCAGTCACAAGTTACTGTTTCTGCTCTTTTAGTGATGAATTAGATAATGTATAATTACTTGAGATCAAAAGCATGCAGAGGAGAGATGAGAATGTAAGAGCTCCTTGAAGCTAGTTGTTTGCAATAGAATTCCCATATGGAAGTCTACCAAGTAAAAATCCTTACATCAAATTGAGATGACCACTTAACCCAATATTATCACTCGTGAACTAATAGAAGAAAAAATATATATTACTTCATCCTGATAAATTATTTGAAGGATTTTTCGCACACATTTAAACAGTTTTCTAGAAGATTGCCCAAGAGAAGAAAGAAAAAGACCATCCAGTGCAATATTACAGAAGATTGCAGACGCCCACAAGAAGCAGATAGGGCATAGTGTGCCTATTGAAACTATCAGAACATGCTAAAGAAGGAAGACCAATAAAATAATTTGACAGCATCCTTGGAAAGCAGCACTTACAGATTGAATTGGGCAGAGACAAAGGAAGGAAAAACCAAGCAATAAGAAATCCAATAAAGAAGAAGAAAAGATGGTGGATCAAAACAATAGCATTCAAGGAAGAGGCAACAATACCAAAGGAGGAAATAACTAGAGGCAAGAATAACAATAGGTAGTCAACCCCACCAAGCTCACTAAAAATGCACAATACCAAAATTAAGTTGGCAATGTTTGGCAATGATATGACATGATGTAGAGACTTATTTGTACTAGATTCACATTGAAGAATTCATGGGACAATAGATCAAAAAGTCAAAAACATTGATTGTGGGTACTCAGAGAAGATGCTTGTAGTCAAGTTATTTGTCATTGATTGTTATGTTATGCAAGTATAATCAACCTGTTAACATGGTTTTTTCTAATTACATGTTTCAGTGTGCGTAATGAACTTAATTACATTTTTGGTCAGTATGGTTGGTCTCTTGAACATTGTGGTTTACCTGACACACCTATTGATTGTCCAAGAGTTACACCAACCTATATGTAGAATAATGAAGGTCAAGGAAAAGAGCTCTAATTTATCATGTTCTCCCCATATTATGGATAGTGGATGTGCACTAACTTAATATCTAACTAGCTGGTTTCTGCTTGGATTCAGATTCACGGGTTGGGTTTTTGCAGAGTTGGCAAAAAAAAATTGGTGTCGGGTTTTTTTCAGATTTGTCCATACAAAAAACATATAGAAATCATAAGTATATAAATATTTATAGCCTCAAAGTAGGAATTAAGATCAGAATACCACATAGCATCATATATCAAACAAAACCACCATAAAAATTAAAAATACTAATTCAATATTAGTCAAGTTTGAATATCATTATAAATATTCATTGTTCAATATTAAAATAATAATCTCAAAGTCCTACATGGTGAATTAAGGAATATTGTTGCTCCCTTATAACCATAGTAGTGGTTAAAGTCCATTTTGATTTATATTGAAAAACTTAGTCAAATTATAAAAAGAGGTGGTCAGTAGACCACATCACCAAAGATATACCTAGCTAGCATAATGTTTATTCCCCACCCTAATTGCTCATTCGAAAATTAGAAGGATGCACGCAAGAGAAACCCAAAGGGTAGCAGTCTTAATGAAGAAAACCCCATTCTTTATTGTTAAATATGTTGATACCCTTCCTCAATCGTAGGTAAGTGAATTTGAATGCACTGCACTTGGTTGAAAAGCCAAATTGTTAATTGTAACGTCCCTTGCTGTTTCTGGATCGATGCAACTTAGTAACCACAATTCTATTGTTGCCGCCTTGAGTCTGCTGGATCGCGTGCCACGATTTATCTGCTTCTTAGAAACTTGAGTTTATTTGAATCTTCATAAATTCGTTTCTGTAGCTGACGTCTCCCTTTATTTGAGCCCTTGACTTATCAAAGATGACAAGGTATTATTTCATAAAACCTGTTCCCAGACGCCACACTAATTTTGTCTTGTTCCAGCTAGCGATTCTCTTATGACCAAATGTTTGACTTCAAAAATATTTCCAAGAGCTGCGCCAGACGTAGCTATACATATTTCGTCTGCAATCGAAACTTTATATTGTTTCCTCAGATAGACCCGATAACTCTTGTCTGACTTGCCGCACAAGTGAAAGCTCTTCAACTCTTAATTCGACTTGCCTTGTGAACACGTCTTTCCAAAATTCGTCCACCAAAGGTTCTTCACTATGGCATCCTGTCCATACAGCCTGCATTCATGTAATCTCCCTTCCGTATTCTCTCTTATTTCATTTATACTCTTTAATCGCTGCCACACGAGTCGTGGCTGATCGAATAGATTTTCTTATTTTGTTATTTATGACTATATTTTATATTTGTTTATTTGAATATTATTTTTTTTATGCTTTTATGATTTACAATAGTTATATTATAATATTCATTATTTTTTTGTAACCATAATTATGATAATTATTGTAATTATAATATTGTTCTATATTTATAATTATAATAATATTATATTATATTTTATATCGGATAATTATAATTATAATGGTAGTATTTAAATTGAGATTACTTGTAGTTATATTCTGGTCTTTTATTTAGTTCCATTATTTGTATTTTGGTATTATTTTGTCATTTTAGGGGTATGTCATTTTGGGGACATGACATTAATTCAACCCACGATCAAGCAGAAATAAATTGTCATATAATCACCCATTCACTATTAAGAACACGGTAGGGATGTGGGATGGGCAAAGGGCCAAATATGCATTGGTTAAACTTTAAGTAGCCAGTCTCGGTAGTGGTTCGGGTTCAGGTTCGGGGGTTTGGTTCACCGGTTCCGCCTTTTTTTTGTATTTTTTTTTGGGGGGTGGGGTAGGGCGACGGCGGGCATTCGGTTCGTTAGTACAAAAAGCATGTAAAAATAATATATCCTAGAAGCATGAATTAGGATTAGAATATCGCATAACATCATATAAACAACAAAACCACCATAAACTTGAATGTCATTTAAAACATACATGATAAATATTCATCGTTGAAACTTGAATTGTGGTAGCTTGATATACAGAGTCTATTGATGCCAGGGTTCAATTTGTATGATTTTGAAAAAAGAAGCCAACTAAGTAGAGTTATCAGCATTCTTCAAAAATCATAAGAATTTGTTTAGTACACTAGCCATTTTGATGTCTTCTTGCAGTCTCAAACATTATTTTGTATCATTGTTACATTGGTCTTGAGAGTGTTAGCTTAATATAGCTCCCATACAAATCTGGTTTACTTGTGTAGTGCAATAGTGGCATAGGCAGATTTTTCTTTGAAAGAACCAAAGGGCAACTACACAATTGAAGTGTATAAACACATATCTTTTTGTAATATCAAGGATACTTTTTGAATCTTCCATGCATTGCTAATCTAAAAGGAAAGGTTTTTTGCCTAATTTGTATGCAGCCATGCTTTTGACATTGTCAAAAAGAGCAAAACTTCCTTGATGATGCAAAGGCATGGCCAAGCAGTTCTAACTCTCCACATGAGATAAGAGAGATGTTGGAGAGTACATCAAGTCAGTGAGAACAAAAGTGTAATGTGTTTTAGTTTGTAATACTCCTCTGGCTCTCTACAAATGTGTGATAAATTCTTAGTCCAATGATGCAAAACAATTTTTGAAAAAAGAAAGTTGTCACAGTTTGCTTTCAATCCAACAAGCAACAATGAAGGCTCAACCTCTTGGAATGAAAATGCTTGTTTGCAAAACAAATGAATAAGAATGAGGTAGTTTAGGTGTTTAGAGTGATTTAGAGGTCACTTTTAGGGTTCCCTTCGCTGTGGGTCAAAGTCAAACTCCATAAAACATTAAAAATATGCTTAAAAAAACTTTTTGGATGCCTATGCACGCGAGTTCTGTCTTGGTTTGCCCAAGTTTTGTCTGGGTTCTACCCGGGTTCTCTTGGGTTTTGCCTGGGCGAATCAAACCCAAAAATGAAGGGTCCTGGTTGAACCCACAGGCGAATCGGCCCAAGATCCGAACCAAGACTGAACCAAAACAAGATCCAAGGGTTCCAGAGGCAAATCCGGTAACACAAGTTAAACTCTTTGTTTTTTGTTTCTTAGTGTTAGCACTGATTTCAAACTTAGTCTATTGTAATGTCCCCTTTTCCTAGGTAGTAGTGGTCAGATGCAATAGTTAGTCTACCAACTGGTCCCTGTAGGCTAACAGGGTGTTCAAGGGACCCTTTTGAGGGTAATCTTTGGCTCTTCAGTAGACCTTTCGGTGCTTCTTTCAGTATTCTTCAGCTTAGTGCCCCAGTTTATTTGTGGTGCGCCTTCCGGAGGCCATTCAAGACCATTTAACACACAATTACTATTTACAGTAAGTCACTGGTATGGTCAGCTGGCAGAATTTCTATATTTGGCATGGTGGCATAATTATATCCTACAGTTATATTGGTTAATATTGGTCCTATGCATTTAATATTAATAACATCAAATAATAAAGTTAAATTAAATAATTTAACTTTATGCATTATTAAAATATTTTAAAAAGGGACTTTATTATAAAGGGGATATAAGTGATTTTAAAGTATACTTTATAAAATAAGTTAAAGTGACATTTTAAAAGGGGAGATATAAGTGACTTTTAAAGTATGCTTTACATTATAAAGTTGTGCACCGAAATTAAAAGTAAATTAAATGAAATAAAAATCAAATGTGAATTTGAGGTGAAGTTGAGAATTATAAAAGGGCATTTGAAGCTCATTTTATTCATTCATGATTATTATTCTTGTTTTGGAGAAATTTGGTGAAGAGCTTCAGTAAAAGGGTTTGTTGGTTGAAAGCCATAGACTTTTTGAGGACGAAACCCCTCAGGAAGAATAGCTCGGTACAGGAGTGAAAGATCTCCCAAGCCAACTTGCAGACAATTCCATTGCAGGGATTGTGCTTGAGCTTCAACGAATCTACAAGAGAGTTTCATATTCAAGGGTTTAAAGGATTTATCAGAATATTGCACATATATTGTTCATCATTGCTAGAGAGGCGTCTATTCTGTTGTATGACTACTACAAACTTTATACTTCATTCTGACATCCATATTTAGAGGGTTTCAAGGCATATCTTACCTGTGAGTTCATGATTTGTAACCCCCAGATTTTCTAGGTATTGATGTTTTAGATAATAGAGGATATTTTATGAACTACGTTGTCAATATTTTGTGAAAATACTGAGTATCTAAGCTGATATAAAAATCTGGAATTTTCAGCTGTGTATTCCCTATGTAATGTTCAATTTTTGAGTTGAAAATTATTATTGCAATATCTTCTATTTTGTTGCATTATCTTGTTGTATCAAACATTGCAAATATATCACAAAACATTCATTAAAACAAATAAAGACAAAGGCAAAACAGGGGGGATATTACAGTGGTATCAGAGCACAATTTTCCTACCATCTTGTTGGGTGAATCAGAAATATTGAGTTGGTTCACATCTTTGCTTTGTTGAGTGACCAGCACCCATAGTTTCAGTTTTAGATTTAAATTATGGATTCAGTCAGTGACAAAGAGTTGGTATCAGATGATGGAAAGTGGTTGGCAAGAATACTCTACGAAACAGGTAGTCAGCTTGGTAATCAACCTTAGCCTAGGGATGATACTTTGGTCACACTGAAAAGAATAGAAGAATGTTTGAGTCTTGTTGAGCAGTCACCTTCTGATTTGTTGCAGATAGCTATGACTCCAGCAGTGACTTCTTTGGGTGAGCACAAGTTATTGAGACAAGAAAACAAGGAGATAAGGCTCACTGTTACTCTTTGCCTCGGTGAAATTATAAGGATTGCAGCTCCTCAAGTTCCTTATAATGTTGGCAAAATGAGGGAGGTATTGAAGTTGATTATTGGAAGCTTTGATGGGATAGGTGATGTCAGAAGTCCTCCTTTTGGGAAGAGGATCAAGGTCCTAGAGTTGATGGCACAGGTGAGATCGTGCGTTGTTATGATTGACTGTGATTGTAGTGACCTTATTTTACAAATGTTTCGTCTTTTCATGGATTCTATCAGTGAGGAACATGATAAATCTATTCAAGACTACATGAGGATCATTATGGCTACAATCATTAATGAAAGTGATGAAATTTCTCAGCCTATCTTATCTCTATTGTTGGCTGTTCTTAAGCAAGTACAGGTGACATCTACAACTACTTATAACTTGGTTCATAGTGTTTTCAAACAATGTGAGGATAAGCTGAGGCCCTCCTTGTTTGATGAGGAGCAAGTGGAAGAAAAGGGGTTCAAATCTGAAGTGGTTAATGACGAGAATGCTTTACATCATGATAGTTGTTTGACAAAACCCCAGGATGACATTTTCAGCGCTTATGAAGTTGATATCAGCATTGAAAACAAATCAGATTTTACGTTGCATGACGCTGATCTTAAATCAGAAAATTTATATGAGATTGATGGGTCCCAAGAGTCTAATTAGTTGGCAGGACAACTGAAGGTGAATGAAGACCGGATTGATACAACCATTAGACACTTTGATGACACTCTTCAACTGATGGTTAAGTATTGTTGGAGGATTCCAGGGATACAAAACAATCTTGAAGGAGGACTTTCCCTTGAAGGTTTTCATGCACTCAAAGAGGCGTTGATGGTAACGAAGACCAATTACATACAGCTACTCTCAGATAGAGATCACCTACTCCAGCTTGGTGAGATCAACTACGATGCACTTGAGGGGAAAGAAAAGGAAGTGGATAAGCTTACTGATGAGCTTATTGTCTTGGAGGATTCCTTGAAGAGCACTCAGAAGGCCCTTCAAGAAGCAGAGGTTCAAATTGATGAGCTCTGCGAGGAGCTGAGCTTGGTTCAAACTTCTTCATCCACAGTAGAAATTTAGTCTTCCAGGGTTGCCATGACACCTGCTGATGAGAGTGGTACTTATGGATTGAGAGGGCTCAGGATACAGACATAATAGAGGCAAAGATGCATACACCTTGTGGACCAGCTAGCAGTGAGGTGCATATGTCCGCATGTGACAAGGGTACTAGTATCTACATTGGCAAAGTAGAGATTTCTACTAGTGAGTCTAGTGCTGAGGAGGCAAAGTCTTGTGTGACTAGCATGTTGAATCATCATGCTATCCCATCTTACTTGTGTGAGGATTGTAGGGTGTCTACTAGTGGGAGCATGTCTCCTACATCTATCAGCAGATTGAGTAATGCATTGGTTGAGGTGGATGGTAGACATGAGCCTAATGAGTCACCAGGACTCAAGGAATAGCTGATAGACACTAAGGATAGGGTTGTCCAAACCCTAACTCGTTTCGACAGCACACACAAGTTTGTGGAGTACCTCCTCTAGTCAATATGATTGGAGGAAAGATAGACAAGGGTAGTAGTTGGGACTTCCACATCTAGTCTGCAAACTATCATGCGTGCCCTAGAGGGAATTAAATCATAATACCTCCAGTTGCTATTAGATAGGGACTTTGCTATTAGGTTCGCAGAGAGGACTTGCATAGCAACTACCCAATCTACTCTTCAAAATCAGAGACGTGAGCCACTTCCTAATTCAGGTGATGAGAGTGACGAGACGTGCGTTCCCAATGACTATGTCGATCAGCCATTGGCGCAAGCAGGAGCATTCCATCTTGACTGCATAGTAAGGAGTGCTCATCACTTCTCTTTTAGCCCACACACAAATGATTTGATGGTGCACAGGTTTGGGTTGGCTCAGGATTCATATCACCTGTTGTGGGATGGAGTGTTTCCATCTACAGAAGATGGAACTAGAGACTACAAGTATCCAACTCTATTATTTTTAGATGGTTGTTTACAGGGTTAGGGATCATATTTTCATCATGCTGATGTGTCCTTGGCAGAGTTTGCAACTTCCTTGTTTCAGGAATTTCCATTGGGGGCGTGGTTACAAGGAGGTTGTGGTTTCAGTGAGCATGATGGCATTGTTAATCTAGCCTGCAGTGATAGAGTTCTACTCCATAAGTTGGTAGGAGACAGCTGTTCTATTTATTGGGACAAGGTTTTCTTTCATAATCCTTGGAGGACAACAATTGTTCAGGAGTTTGAAGGAGAGTTGCATCATCTCCTCAGCATTGGAGAGTGGCATAGGGTTGGTACTCTGGCACCCTATGACCTTGATAGTTTTGTGTGCATTCTCATAGGTTGGATTTCCAGTCTCAAGGCTGCTGATCTGTTTTATATCAGCAACCTGGGGGAGTTGTTACACCATTTTTGGCACCTATGAGGGCTACTCATCACATCCACGAGAGATTTGAAGAGTTTGGAGTGGGGTGTTGTGATGCTAGCACTTCAAGAAATTTCCATCTTCTCATGTTTGATGGATATGAGGTTTTGGTGTGTTGGGATCTAGGTGGTAACAAGTTTGGCATGACAATTCGATGGGATTCCGATGTGTTGCTTCATGTCATGTCCCCATTTTTTGGCGAGCATCAGAGATCGTGAGATTGGCCTATCATGAGACCCTCATAGGCTGATAGAGTGGTTAGAGGGTCGTTTCGAAGCTTGGCTCAGCGTCAGATTGGCAGTTTTGATCAATTGGCTTCCGTTCGGGCTCATTCGGACGTTTCTTGCAGAATTGTTATTTTTAGCAGTTCCTGGCAATCAACGTGGGACCCCTGCTATTTTTAGCAGTATGGCTTAGCAGCGTTCAGGATCACTTCAGAGTTCGTCAGCTTCAGACGGATCAGTTATCGGATGAGTAACGGGAGAAATATTAATATTTAATTGCATTAATTAAAGATTAATTATTTAATGATTATAATATAAAGTTATAATTTTTAATTATAACTTAAGTGATTCTCATAAAGGGGGCGCCCAACATCAGGAAAGGGGCCATTTCGCATATTAAATTTATAATTTAATATTTGGCTGAGACTATTGCAATTAAAAGAATTAAAAGTTGAAATATTTTAAAATTTCCTATCTTTAAGGAAATCGCACTTTTGAGAAGAATAAAGGGATTTGCCTTGGGAATTGGGCATTATGATATTTTATGAATTGAAAATTTGCCAGTCTTGCCAGAGAACGGAGACCTTAGGGTTTGAGTTCGATATTCATTGGAGAACGAGCCATCTCCATCGAAGCAGTTCAGAGGATGTGAAATAACATCTGATTTATTGCCAGTTGAGAAATTTCTTCATCCAGGAGGAATTACAGAGCATCACAGTTGATACAAACATCAGAGATTATTGTTTTGCAGAGCTTCAGCATAATCAATCATTCAGAATACCTTCTGTTCATAAAGGCGCATATTCTTTGTGATTCTGGAGACTTAATAGAGAAGCCGTACAAAGTTATTAATTGCTGTCTCAACTGTACCAGACCTGTACCTGGCCGTACTGTCATGAAAGAGGCGAGTTGTGATCTTGGAGAAAACGCCTAACACTTGGTTTCCAGTTTGCACCTTTGGTGGCGCCAGGGTATCAAGGATCATTTGCCAGTGCCAGATAGAGACACCAGAAGGAGCCGTACCCTTATTCACTTGATTTGCTGCTATCAGTCGTACTGTGTACAGCAGGGCAGTACCTTCACTTAGGCCATACTTCCTCAACAGAGAAGATCGCCTATTCCCTTGTCCATTCATCTTCACAGTGGAGGGCGCAAGGCATCTGGAGTCTTTTGGCAGCCTCTGACGGAGGGAGAACTCACATTCATACAGCCGTATTGATCTCATTCTTCCCTAGAGCGGCTGAAATCAGGTTCTTAGAAATATTGCAAAATCTATTGTTTCTTTATATGCATGTCAAGATCCAGCTATGTAATGATTTGGGAAAGCACAATGAAACATATTGGTTACACTTTCTACTAGCTATTAGCTTCTGTTAGCAACTATTTGATTTTATTTGAATTTTGTATTCAATCCATGCAAAATCGCCATCTTGCATTTAATGTTTAAAACCCTAGAAACGTTAAAAAAACCAAAACTTCAGAAAAACATCAGACAAACAGTCAGAGACAGAAATAGGGGAAACAAGGGGTTTCTACACTTCACCACTCTCAACATGGTGAAGTTTATACCAAAGTGGCGCAGGGGAAGTTAGCAAGTGATGCGTATGGTGGACTTCCATTTTGGTTATGGGATCCAGGGATTCCTTTGTTTGATAGATTGCTCTACATTAAGGTAGTTGTTCACAGTAATGCTGAGCATGGTTTAATCTCTACCCAACGAATGCAGTGGATATGTGGTTGGGCATTCTACAGATTGATTTGGGATATGGGCATTTAAGTGACAGGTCAAGGCATCCAGGTGAGAATTACTTGGGGACAAGCAATTTTGGGGAGGGCGGATTGTAATGTCCCCTTTTCCTAGGCAGTGGCCAGTTCCAGTGGTTAGTCTAGCAACTAGTCCCCGTAGGCTAACAGGGTGTTCAGGGGACCCTTTTGAGGGTAATCTTGGGCTTTTCAGTAGACCCTTTGGTGCTTATTTCAGTATTCTTCAGCTTAGTGCCCCAGTTTATTTCTAATACACCTTCTGGAGGCCATTCAGGACCATTTAACGCACACTTATTGTTTATAGTAAGTCACTGGTATGGTCAGCTAGTAGAATTTTCATGTTTGACATGGCGGCATAATTATATCCTACAGTTATATTGGTTAATATTGGTCCTATTCATTTAATATTAATAACGTCAAATAATAAAGTTAAATTAAATAATTTAACTTTATGCATTATTAAAATATTTTAAAAAGGGACTTTATTATAAAGGGGATATAAGTGATTTTAAAGTATACTTTATAAAAATAAGTTAAAGTGTCATTTTAAAAGGGGAGATATAAGTGACTTTTAAAGTATACTTTATATTATAAAGTTGTGCACCGAAATTAAAAGTAAATTAAATGAAATAAAAATCAAATGTGAATTTGAGGTGAAGTTGAGAATTATAAAAGGGCATTTGAAGCTCATTTTATTCATTCATGATTATTATTCATGTTTTGGAGAAATTTGGTGAAGAGCTTCAGCAAGGGTTTGTTGGTTGAAAGCCATAGACCTTATGAGAATGAAACCCCTAAGGAAGAATAGCTCGGTACAGGAGTGCAAGATCTCCTAAGCCAACTTGCAGACAATTCCATTGCAAGCATTGTGCATGAACTTCAACGAATCTGCAAGAGAGTTTCATATTCAAGGGTTTGAAAGATTTATCAGAATATTGCACATATATTGTTCATCATTGCTAGAGAGGCGTCTATTCTGCTGCAAGACTGCTGCAAACTTTATACTTCATTCTGGCATCCATTTTCAAAGGGTTTCAAGGCATATCTTACTTGTGAGTTCATTATTTGTAACCCCCAGATTTTCTGGGTATTGTTGTTTTAGATAATAGGGGATATTTTATGAATTGGGTTGTCAATATTTTGTGAAAATGTTGAGTATCTAAGCTGATATAAAAATCTGGAATTTTCAGCTATGTATTCCCTATGTAATGTTCAGTTTTTGAGTTGAAAATTATTATTGCAATATATTCTATTTTGCTGCATTATAGTGTTGTATCAAACATTGCAAATATAGCACAAAACATTCATTAAAACAAATGAAGACAAAGGAAAAACAGGGGGGGATATTACATCTATCACTTGAAAAAAGCAAACAAACAAAAAAAGATTTAAAACCCGTTAAATTGTGGTCAATTCATTATGGATTCCATGAAATTCGTTTGGGGTTCACCTAGGTTTGTCCAAGACAAACCCACAAAGGAAATGGCAAGTCCTAGCAAAACCCCAACTCAAATTGACCCAAAATCCAAATTGGGTTAAACTGGACCCAAGTTCAGGGCCTACAAGGCACAAACTAACAACATAGCCTTATATCACTTATGTTGCAGTTAACTAATTATATGTGTGTAATCTTTGAAGCATTCATTCTTCTAGAAGTACTTTTCTCTTGTGTTCTTTATTGATATAACACAAACTCAAATTACTATATGTAGATTAGCTCACAACACAACATGAAATGCGAAGATGTTGAAGCAACATTCAAGAATGAATACCCTTACCTAGAAAATCCTACATAAAGCATCAATAAGATATGAGAAATGATGTAAGAAAAGGGAGAATATGATGCAGGAGCATCTGGGTCCACATGCAATCGTGTGTCACCCAAAAACAATGGTAGTTCAATTTTTGGTTTTTGCACTAATTTTGGTGTGGTGTTTTCAAGTTATTCCTTGTTGGCGTTTCTTTTCAGGTTATTGCTTTAGGGAATTTCTCAATCTTGCGATGTCAAATGGATAATGCAATTATTATTGCTTACACAATTTAATCAAGTCTTTAAATTTTGTTCCTTTGATGTTTAGTCATTTTGGTTATCATCTTGCATGGCACCTAGTTTTTCATCTCTAGTTTCAAGTTTCTTTGGTTTTGATATTTCATTGGTGGGGCCCACATGTTAGTTGGTATATGTTCCAGATTGGGACCCACACTCTACTTCAAAATGGTTGTCTTTTGCTTTCAGCATTTCTAAATTTCTTAGCTGGTCACATGGGGTGCACAGGGCAGAGTAGGACACAAAAGTTGAAGGATCTAATTTATTGCTGAGGTTGATTAGTTATATATGCTGATTCCATAGTGCCTGCATTTCTTTTATCTTAGCATGAACATCTAAGTCTAAACCTGCGATACTCTACTGGGACCTGCCTAAAGTTCTTGTTTTGGGCGTTGACAAAAAAATCCCCTTTTGGATGTGACGACAAACAATCTATAGACCATTACTTACACCTGGGCACCACTTTTCCTCTGCCAATTAGTTATCTTAGCTGGGACTCACAACTGTCTTAGGATAATTCTCCTTGGCATATCATCTGAGCGGTTTCAGCATATAAACCTAAGAAGTAATTGAGGGGCCCACGTGAGAGGCAACAAATGATAGGCATTTTCTTTTCTGCAGCATTGTTATTCGTAATGAGATTGTGGAAGTCAAGTGCTCAGCAGCAGTTACATGCTTCTTTCTCTATTCTGGTCAATTCTTGTTAAGGCTGGTGCTGTCCTTCCTCTGACCATTATCTGGCCACAGCTATCAGAAAGTTAATGCAAAAGTTACATAAAGAGGAGCCACCTCTTTGCTGGCACTAGATTTCAAACTTCCTGTAAATATATTGAGGTGTGATATAGTTAATTGATACTGCAAGTCTGGATACGGGCAGCTGTGACAGCTGTCTACCATTGCTGAATTTGTGATCCCATTCAATACGTCTTGATGAGGGTGCTGCAGGATATTCTGGGCATACTGTATTATAACATACTTTTCAACTTCATATAAAATCAGAGATAGGTATATACAAGAGGGGAAGAACATGAGAAAGAGGAAAAGGGGATTATAGAGAAAATTTACAGAATATCCTCCTTGGAAATGGCTGTGAGATAGGGGAATGTATGAGAAGGTTGTAGCGTTTACCTTGGTTGACTGATGTATAAGCATGTTGTTGTGTGGGTAAGAGTGATAGATATGAGATTGAGGAGATTAGAAAGTCCCTGTTGCTGGACCATGTGCCTGTGAGGCAGATAAGTTTTCTAAATTTTAATTAATAAAGATATTGTAGGCTGTTATTGTGTCATGCCTCCAAAATTGTAACACTAAAATATATAAAGCATTGAAATACAGATAACAAAATATATATTAAAAAATATAAAAAGAGATATTAGCAATTTAATATTATTATAATTATAATTATCATAAGATAATATTATAATTATAATTATCGAATATAACAATATAAATATTAAAATATTATTATAATTATAGTCATTGTAATATAATATTATAAATATTAAAATACATATAAAACAAATAAATGCAGCAATTAACAGCGATTCATATAATGATAAATGGGCTGTGATTAAGGCAGCGGTTACCTTATGGAATGCAGCGATCAATATTTATTCCCAAAACGCTGCAATTTACTAAGAGTTAAGAAGTAGCATTTATAAATAAGTAATGAAGTTTGTTAATAACAGTTATTACTTATGGAGGGGTGCGATTAGGGAAAAGGCTGTATTTAGTATTTAAAAAGGCAGAAATTAAGAGTAGGCATGACTGTTTGAAAGGACATCATCTTTTCTAAGAGATGTTTCTTTTTATGGAGGAATAAAGATATTAGAAGAAAAAGAGGTATGGAAAATATAGGCATGGGGGATCAGGAAAAAGAAAAGTAATAACTTCTAAATATTGGATCATCGACCTCCCCTCAGAAATACATTTACCCTTCTGGCAACGAATATTGCAGAATACTAGAGGGATCAGATTCGGTATTAAAATGCAGGCATACAGATCTCAACATGGTGAATACAATCTGGTATGGGTTATAGAGATAATGTGCAAATGATTATTTTATGAATAAGTCTTATCTTTCTTCTCACATGCATATATCATAGTACTGCTGCAGAAGATAAATACTTAGATGGTATTCCTTTTAGTGAATAGATTACATATATATGTATAGATAGATAGATAGATAGACTAAATTTACAATTATGCAATAATGATGCTTGCATCAATTATTAATCCTTATTAGTCATTATTCAATTGAAACTAATCTGTTTGTTTCTCTCTAAGCAATATCTTCTGAATATTGAGAACAGATTGAATTGGGTAGAGGGAAAGAGGCAGATCAACCAGCAAACACTCAGTTTGCATAAATTATATTTTGATTGCAAAATTGTGAGTTCGTATGTTTGTGGTAGAATATTTATATAATGTATTGTTTAAATATGATCAATAATTCATGCATATTATCATTTATATCTTATAATAGCACATTCATAATTAGTTATGTATTGCTGATATGATTATTTGCAGATATGAATTTGATTATTATATTATGCACATATCTTCACCATGATGGGAGAAGGGAGAATTACAAAAGGGGTATGGTGACGAGGCCCTCTTCTAGGTACGCCACCCGGAGGGGGGGGACAAGATGAGCCCACATGGGCCAAAGGGGTATTGCCTTTTAGTACAAAGGATACTGCCTTTGTGTAATGTCCCCATTTTTAGCACTACACTTTCTAGTGATTGATAGCCTATCCCCGGTGTGCTGTCGGCTAGTCAAAGGTAGAATTAGGGTTTCAGGCTGCTTGGTGGTTTCTTTTGAAGATTCGAGGGTTTGCATGTTGAAGTTTGGCTGTTTGGATTCTGGATTCCTTCTGGGTTTTCAGAGAGCTTCGCAATGGTATGACATGCAATTGCGTCGGGCAACCTTTCCGGACTTACTATTTTTAGTAAGTTACGACGGCTACATCTTGGAGTTTGGGATTTTGGATCACAAATTCTTTCTGGGTTTTTAGAGAGCTTTGCAATGGTTCGGTTTGCACATTGATCTGAGCAACTTGCTGAATTTACTATTTTTAGTAAATTCTATTTTTGGCAGTGGTCCTAATTGGCCTCAGTACAGTTGGCTTTCCTCTTCAGGCAGTTCAGTGGAAATGTTGATTTTTGGCTTCATGATGCAATTTTTGGGTGAGAAGAGTTATTTTAAATTAATAATGTTATATTTTCACTTTATCCCCTTAGCCTAGCATCACAACTTCAAGTTGTTTTTAAAAAAGGGGGAACTTGAGGGTTGGACGCCTCATGAGGAGTTATTTTTGATATTTCTAAAGTGAAAATGTCACCTTGGGAAATGGATGCCAATTTGGAGAGGAGCATTATTTTATTAAAATAATTACTTCATTCTTGGAAAAGGGCGACTTGGAGAAGTAATGAAATTGCATTTGAATTTGGATTCCATTTGAAGGGGGAAATTGAAGTCAACTTGGAATTTGAATTTGGGCACACTTTCTAGAGGCTTCTAGAAGATCATCACAAATCTATAAAAGGGAGTCACTTGTTCTTCATTTATCATCCATGAACAAATTATATCGATATGTTGCCGAAATGGTGAGTGAATACTTCAAGGGATGCATACCTCCTAGCTTGGGCTTGACTTCTTGCTTGAAAGATAGCAACTAGTTGAGATATTGCTGTTCTTATTCTCTGAGAGCAGATTGGAGCACATTGTAGTTGAGTTTCTTGCATTTCAGTCAGTTTTTGGAGTTGCTGGTCCATTGTAGCTGATTGAGGTTTTTATTCATAAGTCATTGCGTAAATTTTATATGGTTCTAGGTAGTTTACTAATCCATTTCTCAGCTAGGGGCAACCCTTCTTGCAGGTTTGCAGATTTTATTTTGGAGTCCTTGATTTTATCTAGTAAAAATCGCCCCTCTTGAGGCCGTACCATTCTGTTTTGCCTGGCAAATGTTTAGAGAATAAAATTACAAGTTTTTAGAGTCATTTCTTGATTAGAATCTGGCCGCCATCTTCATAGTGTTCATTTGCATCAGATTTCATGTCATTTGGACAAGTCTAGAGAGAGTTATGAGCATTTTAGTGAGTTACAGTGTTGCTGGTTATGCATTTTCAGTCATTGTTCAGTCATATCAGATTGTAAGATTTTGTCTTTGGGGTTGAGTTTGAGTATTGGAGTCATGTTGTGCATTGGGGAGACATTATGTAATATTGCAGCATTGATAGACTTCTAATTCAGTGCTCTTGGCAGGCAACTCTTCTCATTGTAAGGCTGTTACAGTAGTACTGTTCAGCCATTTTTATTTCTTGCTAAGTTACATTGTATTCCCACGATTGTGGAAGAAACTAGCCCTCACTCAATCTTCTTTGTAATGCATTAGATCTTCATCATCATATGATAGCGTCTAGCTCACCTCGAGCTTGGAGTGCACATGCTTGATGAATGAGTTACTTTCAGCACTGCATTGTCATCAATAGAATCTCCACCATATGATAGCACCATCCCCATCTTGGGTTTGGAGTGCACATGCTTGGTGTCGAGTTTACTTTCCAGCATTGCATTTCTTTTCATAGTACCTCCGCCATATGGTAGCAACATTCCCACTTTGGGTTGGAGAGCACATTCTTGGCATTGAGCTTCTTTCAGCATTGTAATACTTTCAAGTTGCTACTGATGACCCTCTTGCCATATGACAGCATCATTCTCATCTTGAGATTGAGTGCGCATTCTTGGCAAGAGTTACTTTCCGATTGCTGGTTTCGGTCTAAGCTAACCTTAACGGGTGCTTATTGTGCTGGTGTGTTCATTCAAAAATTGAAAAAATTGGCCGGCACATTACACTTTGGGCCTAGGAGAGTTGGGCTACCAGGACACCCTTTTGTAACCTCACTCCCCTATCATGGTGTAACAATATAAGGAAATAAATCATGAGGAAATGGAAAAGGATGGCAAGATTAGAGGATAACGGATAAATTAGAATCCTCACTAGGTATGCCACCTCATATGAATGGCATGTGCCACATGAGGCCAAAGAAGATGGTATATCTGTCCTTGGGCCTAGAGAGGCTAAGACATCCGATCACATCACTCTCTTCCATGCCCCCCATGGTTGAGCATCCCCAGGGTAAGGTAATAATTGGATTAACAAATTTACTACGGATTTACTAATGTTTGATTATGATACTCTACTTGTTAAGTTATTATTATAATTGATCTCTAACTTATTTGCAGGGATTATGTCAAGCCAAGGTACCTTCTAAATCCATTATTTGCTTGGGAAATTGATAATTTAGGTAAAAATAGTATGATTCCTATTAGGGACATTACATATTGCTTCGATAAATCATGTTTGGGTTAGGTGTAAGTTCTTGCCATGTCTAATTTGACTAGTGGCTGTGAGTGATCATGTGTGTGGCTGCTAGGATTAGCTGCCCTTCACTGGGTGCCTGATCCTGGACTGCATCAAAATATGTAAACATTATGACAAGTAGTTAAAAAATATTATGAGAAAACTAGAACCATTGAATGAGAAGCAGAGAATAGAATGATTAGGATCACATTGTACAATCATACATTACAGTCAAAATGGATGGGAATTTGTTCAAAACTTTAGAAGAATCCTGTGGGCAGGTAAAGGATAGCAGCAGTTATGGAAGCACAAAGATGATACAGCCATAAAGGAAGAACTGAACAGCATACCTGTTACATCCCAAATTGTGAAGTTACTATTTACCGTTGATAGATAGGGTAAATGTGAATATAGTGTGGAATCTGGAGATGAATTATTGATGCTTGTACCTTGTTTTCAATATGATGTTATCTCACTTGATGTTGTTTCATTTGATGTTATCTCAGTTGATGTTATTCATGGTGAAATACTACATAAGGAGGTTAATGAATCATGTTGATTTATCATATATACTGCTATTGTTGTGAGCATTTGATTGTCGTGAGTTTATGACGGTGGATGCAGGTATGAGGACCATTCCTCCAAGTAGAGGAGAAATATCACTTAGGAGAGGAGCTTGGTCGGGTAAACAATAATTTGAACCATTTGAGCATACACACACACGTTCCTTAGACTACGTAAGCTAAGTCAAATAAGTTGGTCTTGATAAGTCATCCATAGGCTTTAGGAGTCTAGTTTACTTCTTTGTGCTTGTGAGTGATGATTGTTTGTTTATCAGACTTACAGTATTATGATCATTGTGAGGATAACATGAATGGACATAAGTGAATAGGTTAAGTGGGTGTGTATATAAATGTATATAGTATGTACACTGAGGTATATACGAGTATATATGTGGATAAACACGCTACCTATTATTTGTGGATATTAATAATATAATATCATTATTGCCTGATGACTTTACGTAAAAATGTATATATATTTATATATCAGGTTGCGACTGGCTCACGATATTTTTATATAATTGTTAAATATATAAATATATATGAAATTATATATTATGAATTACATATAATATTGTTATAGTTATATTAAAATATATATATATATATATATATATATATATATTAATAAATACTCAGGTATTGTGGGTGGATGGGTGGGTCCCTCCCCTGCCTCTCCTTTGACACCCAATATTGAGGGTGTGTGAGTTGGCTACGAGTCGGAGGGAGAGGACGCTGAGGCGACATATCCACGTCATACCTTGGATATCCATAGTTCACAGTAGGGAATGTTGGCCGTCTTAATGAGAACGGCTCGTTTGAAGCGGGCTTTAATGTTTGTCAGGAAGCAGGATTGGCTTAGTTTTCAAGTCCTCCATTCGGTGACACGTCACGTACGGCAACTCTCGACAAGACTACAGTTTAGCCGGGTGGCGATTCACTTCACTTGAAGTGATTATTGTTTAAGGTGCTCAGACTGCGTCTTTAGCCCTCCTTCATGGCAAGGATGCGAAGATCGTCCTTTCATAATTTCGGCATTTGTGCGATGGCCAAGCGGATTCTCACAGGTTTATTTGTGGATCCGTTAAATTCATTTCGGTGCTTGGTTTTTGCATTCTGGTTTTGTTTTTCTCTTGTGCGGGGTGTAGCAGTTATCATGGAGGGGTCGAAAAAAATGAAATTCACCATATATATTTCCTTGGATGGTTTGGAATGCTTCGGTGTTGACACGCCGGTTTCTCTGGTCGCCACGGAGAGACAAATTGCTTTCAGGGAAATCACAGATCAAAGGCTGAAACGTATTTTGCTCGAGGAAGATCCTGTGTTGCTGGTCGCGGTTAAGATGGTTCTGGGAATTGAACACTTGCATCGAAAGGAATATGCCAGAGACAATGCTCACATTTCCTCGCGTTTTCTCGCAGTATTATTGGACCTGGAAATTCTGAAGAAGTTGGCGCGGGAGCTGATGGAGCATTTGTTCCGCATGGATTTACTCGGTGGACTGGAAGATACGAAGGCGCCCTTTTGGGTAAAGATATCCCGCGCCGGTTGATTTGCCTCTCTTATGGCACACGGAGGAAGCTGTCAAGGTGTATCCCTTCCTCCTTGATCTCAAAGGGCCAGCTTTGTCTCGCCACCGAAAGCTTGCGGACGTGGCGTGGAGTTCTTGAAACGCAAATTAAAGTTGGTGCCGGCGGAGGGAATTGACTGGTTGGAGGGCTTTGTCTGTTTTGCGGAGGTCAATGGTTTCATGTAAGGTGGCCCTGTGTCTAAAATCTTTAACAGTCTTTTTTTGTGGTCTTTGCATTTTTTGGCTGCCCTGTTCATGTGGGTTGTGGATCGGTCTGTAAACCCTCGTCTCTGTTTTCAAATTTTAATGGGTTGCTGTTGCATGTTCGGGTTCGGGGAAATCTCGGTTTTGAGTTTCGGTTGGGCTGTTATCTTGCCCGACGGCGGTGGTGGTTGGTTATTCCTGCGTAGCAGACGCTTGTAAGCCTCTTTTATTTCAATATAAAATATCTATTGTGCGTATCAAAAAAAAAAAAAATACTCAGGTATTTAATATATATATATATGTGTTTAATATATTCAAGACTATAATAATATTTATATAATAAAATATATAAAGGAATTTATTTTAATATTATAAATCTCTAAAGTAAAAATAGAATATGTTTCACTTAGAGTAATTATTAAAGTTTTAAATATTTTAAAACTCTAAAGTGAAAAATTAAAAGATTTAAATCTTTTACTTGGAGTAAATATTATAAAGTGGACTATGGAGAAATAAATTGATCTCTCGACTATCGGAAAAATAATATATCTCAACAAGGGAAAATCGAGCTTCTTTATGTAAAACATAAGCCATAGTGAAATCAAAATATTTGAGGTAAACATTTAAAAGAGAACAAAATATTTCTAAAGAAGTTCATTTCCCGTGAAATGGCGTGGAAGAGAAACGCATGGAATTCTGGAAGAAAATGTCAAAGAGCTGGAAAGAGGGCAACGCCGCTGAAGGGTATGATGTGTTGCAAGATGTATCTTGACCAATTCGCTGAAATGGTGATTCATTTCCTCTTGAGTGCCAAAACTGGTTTTTTTCCTGTAAGTGGCGTTTCTTCCTTTCTGAGTTGATTAAGTCTTGATTTGTTGGCTCAAATGAGGTCGATTCACTCTCATTTTGATGATTAAGGGTTTAGAAACCCGCCAGGTTTCACTTTGAATATTTATGGGCATTTTGTTGTCAATCCACATGCCTCCATTAGTAGAAATCATTGCATTTCGGGCCTATCTATAGACGTCTTGCCATTTAGTGTTTCATCACTTGTGCAATCCGAGTTTAGCATTTTTATTGAGCTCCCATATCCATTTCATTGTTTTGTTTGTATTTTTTGTTTTGCTAAGTTGAAAATACAGTGAGTTATACCAGCAACTGCCATTAACAGATAATATCCCATTTTAAGCTGAGAGTGAGGTCATTGTGAGTTATAGTTGAGTAAGGAATTAGTGGACGAATCACAATTGAGAGAAGAGGCTTAGAAAGATTATTATAGAGTGAGATTTTATCATAGAGAAGCCATTTTCAGACTGAAATTCTGGAAGCTTGTTTGAAGGAGGGACTGGAAGAACAATTTTGGAAGGAGAAGCTTAAAATCAGGCATGAATCTTCTTTAGTATATAACCTTTATTTGAGTGCTGGTTTCTTTTTGGTCTTGTGATTGTTGTTTTCCGTGGTTCTAATAGGATAGAACTATTTTGATGAACATCTACAAGCAATGCATAGAAGGGAAAATTGTGTAAGGGATTCATTGGAAAAGGGAATGGGTAAAATGGGATTATATGTGAAAAGAACTTAAAGGAATTAGTTTACTTATCTTGCATTAAAAGGAAATAATGGAAAAAGATAAAAAGGGAAGGATTTATATGCATTAAAAATGAATATTGCATGTTTTGTATGATCTCCATATATGGAGAATACGATGAAGTAGTTATTATCCATTAGGTTTGAAATGAAGGCAGAAACAAGTAAGGTCTTAAGCTTAAGTTATTAGGTTAACTGAGACAAACTAAACACTCTTAGGATAAAGATTTCCTAATTAGGAGTTATGAAACAAGACACTCGTACACTAATTTGTTTCTAAGTAGACAGTTTGTAGTAGGTAGTCTGGGATGACTGAATATCCATTGAAGGACATAGCCTACGCATAGTGTAAGATAGCCTTAAGTCAAATAGGCCCTAAGTAGTGTATATGATAGATGACCTCATTCGAAGTACTGAATGAGAATACTTTGGCCAAAGTAGTGAAATGTACAACATCCACTTAGGTGTGGGATAGTTGAGACTACACTGTTAGTTCATTGTGATCCTTGTTCTAGTTCGAGATTGTGAAATAGCAAGGTTCTAGTTGTGTAGGACACAACACTATGCTTAGTTGGTAATCATTAAAGGATACCCTACCAATCTCTTCGACGAAGGGAGGGCCATCTATTGAATAATGGATGTGCGGGGGACCACATTATAAGTCCGTGGTTGGCGGAAAAGCGCCCGAGTGATGTTTCTCCTCCTCAACAAGCGGCTGATGTACCAAGATTTGAAAGGAAAAGAATCCTGGACCTTCTTACTACTATTTGTTCTAAAGCTCATTGGAGCTACGTTAGTAAGGTATGTATTCTTGTTTCATGTCCTTGTGAAGTTATTATATTAAAATGGAATCTTTATTGTAAATTAATATGGCAACTTGTTCATGTTTTATCAATAAAGAAAAGGAAAAATTTTATTTGCAATGACATGTTAACATGTTTACTTACTTGTAGGATGTAAAAAATGGAAATTTTTATTTACGCAAGGGATAGGTCGTTACAATACCATAAGAGCTATGATACTTGAAAATAAAGCAAGAGATTTTGACCAAAGTCCAAAGTACTAGTGCACTCCTATTGGCAACTAAACCAATGAAGACAATGAGGGCAAGGAACATGAGTGAATACTAAACTATACATCTACAATAAATATTCATATGTCCTAGAAAATAACCATTGGACAAGGATGGTTTACAGGTTTAGAAAAATAATTTTTCAGGTCAAACATAACCTTTATTTATCATGCATTAAACTTTGCTACCTTGATATAAATCCATTAATTTAGTCCTCTAGGATAATATTATAAGTTATAACTAAATTTATTTCGTGCATTCAAACATCCAATTCTAATTATTATTCAAGAACTGTATTAAGATGTCAATGTGAATCTATTATTTTGTTAATTAGGGTCTTTCATAGGATAAGTTGCAGAAATCTCAACAAATCATTTCTCTACTTTCATGACCAAAGATGTATTCTTTTGATACAATTACAGGCAATTATTGGAAAACAAGAGGGATCTTCTGTGCTAGCAGTTGTTAAAATAGCAGAAATACTTGAAAAAATAAAATAACATACATACAGGAGTGAAGTTGCATGTCATGTCTTTAAATGTTACCTTGCGGTGGGAACCAACTACAGCTGCTTTATAAAGTGCAGTAGTTCCAGGATATACTGCAAGGACTTGGCTACCAGTTGGAAAGTCTGTTGCAGTCGAAGAATCTGCGCGTTTTGGGAATGGTATGACACAAGAGAGTGGCAATTTGTACTTCCTGCAAGAAACTCATAAAGACAGTAATTTGTTTTAAAGCACAATTTGCTACAACAGAAAAAATTTACCTAACAAGCACAACAAAGTACATGATCTCTCACATTTTATAAAATATGAACTCACTGCATTACTTAGTGCTTGCACAATATTCTCTACTAAATATTTGGCCTTCAGTTTTATAGCAATTATTTTCATAAAGGCTTCAAGAATGCTAGTTAAGATTGTGACCAAGTCATCAGAGATGAAGGAATGACTTGAAACCCACAGTGGTCCTCGACTAATTTTTCATGATTGCACAAACTTAAAATTAGAAAGGCATTCCTATTTGATTTTCTCCTATCTATCCCCAACTTCAAACACCTAAAATTGGCCATCAAATTCACAAGTGAAGACTTACACGATGGATTAGAAAAGAAGGAAACTCGATTTGACGATTTCTTAAAAAAATCAGTAGCATGGAATTTTTTTTTGAGCCTTGCAAAAGTAGTAAACAGAAGATTTGACTTCAAATTTAACTCCACTAAATGAGAAGTCCTTGGACAAAAAATGCTTTCTGTGCGCTTAGATTGATATGCAGATCTTGAAATGAGTTAAGTTGAACCTTATGACTAAATACTAAATATGATTCCATTTGCACCTTATTTTGACTCAGTGGAAGACATGGATGACTACAAAATATGTTCATGATTTGCATTTTTTCAAGCAAACATAAAATAAAGAATAGTGAGAAATTCCATTACACTAAGGACAAAGAGCCTAAATTAATTACTTTTTCACTAATCTAACAATCAAGACCTCATTATGCAAAAGGATAACTCCAAGAGTTCACAAAGAATGGGTTCATAAAAGATAAATATGAAACAAAGAGGAAAATAGTATATTGTTGTATAAATCAGAATGAATCCCTCTAGTAAGGAAATGATTATCACCAACAGGTACAACAGCTGGACCAAAGTTTGTGTGCTGGAAACAGTAAATGCAAATATGTTTCAGATAATAGTAATACCTGGGACCATTCTCGTCATCATCACCAGGCTCTTCATCAATTACTTCATACCTGCACAGAACTTATAAGTAAGCCAAATACTTACAACTAAAATAGATGGTAGAAAATGTGCTAAAGGAATAAATGATTTCATACTTTGTTATACATGATGAAGCATGATAGGTAAACAAGTTGACCTTTGATAAACTTGCACTTACTTATTTGCTTCCCTGTCAAAACGTGTCACTTTCACCACTATCCATTCATCTTTATCTGAATTATCAGAAGTAACTCTTGCAGCAACCTGAATTAAAATCAATTCAGATCACTGACTGCTAGATGTAATGTAGGAATTATAGGCCTAAGCATTTGTTATCATTCATGTCTGAGAATTGAAGCTAGAAAATTCTTGACTACTTGGAAGAAATAGACTAGATTTGGATTTTAAGTTACATTTTGTTCCATACAGGGTCGCCTAGGTTGCTTTCCATTTGTCATTTTAAATAAAAATTTCTACCAAAGATTGAAAGCAAACATCTAGAAAGCATTAAAATTTTAGAAGTTTAGCTTCAGTCTATAAAATACTAACACCAGCCGAGGCATGCATGAACAACCTGTTCACCAATAAGAACATTTGGATGTTCAGGTGGTGCTCGTAATGTAACAGATGACGATGTCAACCTCGCAGGATCAGCATCAGCTTTTATACGTTTTCTCTTTTGCTCACTAACTTCTGTCCACCAGGAAGAGTCAGATAATATCTTAGAAGAATGTGTCATAACATACAGCTAGCTTGTATCAGATGTGCATATAGAGAAGCTCTTAAGACACATTGCAATTATCTCCATCAAATATGAAAGGATTGACATCTGCACTAAACCTTTAATTTTTTCAAATTTCTTAGAATTAGATGTGCACTTATTTTGGCATTCAAGGACAAATTTCTTAGAGTTAGAAGTTTGCTCACTAACTTATGTTCACCAGGAAGAGTCAGATAATATCTTAGAAGAATGTGTCATAACATACAGCTAGCTTGTATCAGATGTGTATATAGAGAAGCTCTTAAGACACATTGCAATTATCTCATCAAATATGAAAGGATTGACATCTGCAGTAAACCTTTAATTTTTTCAAATTTCTTAGAATTAGATGTGCACTTATTTTGGCATTCAAGGACAAATGAAGTGGTAAAGAAATAGATATGTCATGCAGAAACTGGAAATGAACATTGTCTTGAAATATGGGAAAACACTTCAGTGCAAGTGGTAACAATTATGTTGGCATTTGGAATAGTTCAAGACCCTTAGATATACAAGAAATCTTTTATGTATGCATTGCATTCAAGCATACACTTTGTATAATCTAATCAATGAAGTTTCAATTAGAAGCATCTTTACTTTTCTGAAAATAACTGAATCAAAATAAACATAACAAAATTTCATATACGTCAAGTAAAGGACACCATTTTCCTCAACTGGTTGGCCAAAAAGACTTGATTTATTAACAAAGAAAATCAATAAGGTTTATTGAAGAAAAAAGAATGGCACGCCGGACACATTAAAAAAATAAATGTTTCAAAGTATATTACTAACGAATCTACTAAAAGGATAAGCAGTACTTTCAACCACATTATATCAAAAAGACCAAAATACATAATGCATGTTATGCTAATCCTACTTCTAACTGGGTTTTGCAGAAGTTACCTGGGTTTAATTCAAATCTAAATCACTAGTAAGATTACCATGCCCAACCTTGACACCTAACTTAATATCTCAGTTGATAACAACTTGCAAAAGCCTTGTATAATATTTAAAATTTGGCAAGGTATATTTCCATTATAATTTACTTCATACTGTTCAAATGGAAACTGAGTTCCCAAAGCCTCTATATCTTCCGTATTGAACTCAATATTTATTAAGAAGTTACATGGACTTATTTCCAATGTTCCACAGGGACACGCCCCCCTCCCCAAATCCCCCTATTTTTGGGATGGGGATATTTCCAGGATGCCAAGACTTGGGGGAGACATCCCCCTGCCTTCATTGCAGATCTAGGGACATTTCCAAAACATCCCTAAGACATCCAAGGGACTCCTAAGAGTCTCCCAATCATCCCAAACATCTCCCACAACAACAACTAGAAAAGTTCCATATTTAAAAAAAACAATCAAAAGTTGTGTTTTTGAATTGCGTGACACAAACCCTAACCTTAATGGCCTATGGACCCCACCCAAACCCTAAACACAAAAAAAAACTTATAAATAAATATAAGTCTCATTCCAAATCACTCCCAAGTTTCAACAAGGTTGAAAGCTGCAACAAGAAGCTGCAATGGAGAGAAAGATTGCAAGTGAGGGCATTAGGATTTAAGAATGGTGAGAGTAAGAGCAAGAGGACAAGCAAGTGTGAAGAGTGAAATCAATCCACTATTGAATCAATGCGTTATTCAAGCATCATGGTAAGCTTTGGCTCTTCATAACTATTTTATTTTATTTTTATTTTTTTCATTGTTCAATTTAGTAACTAATAACTAATTTTAGTTAACAAATTTGATAATTAATTTAGGCCCTGGGGGTTTACAATTTACATTGTCACAAATTACAATTTATTACAAATCAATAAGATCAAATATTAAATTTTTTAATTTTATAACAATAATATTTAGGTGTTCAAATTTATTTGTTAAATTATTTATAAATGTTTTTTTTGCAAATTTGCATAAATATTTGATTAGAAATTTAAAAAATTAAAATTTACAAGTCAAATTAGGATTTTTCCTTTTATGTATCTTCCACTTTTGCACTTCATGCACCCTACTTTTGCACTTCATGCAACCTAAAGTAAGAAAAACAAAAGTAGAATCCTTGTTTGATGAAGGTTGAAGAACATGGATTTATATTTTCGTGTATCCTCTACTTTTGCACTTCATGTGATTTGAAATAAGAAAAACATAAATAAAATCCTTGTGTCTCGAGCCTGTGCATAATTTATTGTTTAATGACATATTGACATGTATGGTAATCATAAATTTTGTTTCTTGCAATGTCACCATGACTTCTTCTCACAACATGAGCAATGAAGAGGATCACAAAGAGCCTATGGGGGTTCAATCAAAGACTCTAAGTACAAATGTGGCGGGCAAGGGGGTGAAGCAACTAGTTCTATTGGCAATGCACATTTTAGTTGCTCTTCCAAATTAGTAGAGGATTTTGTCAAGGGTCCCTTTGATAAGAAGATGCCTTTAAAACAATTTTCCATTAAATTACAAGAAAAACATGGATTATCAATGGGGGTCACTATGATGTGGAGATGTCATTTTTGTCAATTTGAATTTCAAGGCAAATTAAAATAATATTTACTAATTATTTATTTAATGCTCAACATTGTATTATATTGTAATTTTGACAATAAGATCGTTTATTCGATCTTCTGAAGTTTCGTTTTAGAAACTTGCTAATCCTGTAAATTTGTAATCTATTTATGGAGCTTTGCTTCCTATAAATAATTCATTCAAATATTTCAAATCTCGGCCCTACTCGTTTTCATTACATGGTATCAAAGAAAGAGTTTCGTGGGCGTCATTTTTTTTTCTGATTTTTTGAAGAATTTTGTGGGGGTTTTTTTTTAAGCTATAATTCGAAGTTTTTTTTTGGGCTCATATTTTCTAGGCGAAGGCGGATTCTCTATAATCTTCGGGTCGCGTTTTTTGTTTAAGCCATTTTTTGAGCCACACAACCTCCAGGAAATCGCGCGCGATCTGTCTTGTATCTAGGCGCGACTTTCAGCGTTTTTTTGAGCGATCTCCCAGCTTTTGTTCTCCCTCTGCCGCAATTTTGTGGATTTTTCTAACGCGTTTTTGGACGCGATTTGCATCTTTTTGGTCACGCTTTCTTTCCTTCTTTTGGGTGTGCTTTGTCTTTGAAAAAAGTCCCGTGATTTCTCTGTTTCTTCTGCATTATTCTGGGCGTGACTTGTACTTTCATCTAAGCGTGTTTTCTTCTTCATTCTGGGCACGATTTTCAGATTTGTGTAGGGTTTTATCTTGCAGCTGGTTTTTTTTCAAGCTACGGTTTAAAATTAATCCTCAGATTCAAACCGAAAAAATTGTTCTAATCACAGATTCTTTTTGGGTTTTTTGAGAGGATTTTTGGGTCGTCTTCCGTTTTTTCTGGTTGTCTCAAAATTTGTGCATTGAAATTTGTGCAAGCAAATTTATCTTGAAATTTGTGCCTAAAATTATCTCTGTTTACAATGGATTGGAATTCATGTCTTGGGTTCCGTGCATTCAGTTTTTGAGCCTTTTCTGTGTATCTCATTTTTTGTGCCTCAGAAAGCATGAAAGATGGCGAGTTTGACCAACATTATGTTGTAAGGCAATCAACATTTCAATGGCAAAAATTATAATACCTAGAAGCAACGAATGATGACAATCTTTGAATATCACTACCTTGATCAGATCATTCTAGGTCACAAGACCAGACCAACATTGGATGTTAAAGACCAGGAAAAGTTTGATGAGTAGAATCGTGAAGCGGTGATGCTCATTAAGCTTTTAGTTATTGATGATCAGCTTCCACAGGTTCTGTCTGGCAAATCAGCTGTTGAGATTTGGGAGCATTTGAAAACCTTGCATGAAACCTCCGACAAGAGTCATGCATTATTTCTGAAGAACCAGTTGTTCTCCATCATGATGGATGAGAGAATGTCCTTATAGGAGCATCTGACAAAGATTCAAGACATCCATGATAAGTTGGAGGCGATTGGTAGGAAGATGGAGGAAGAAGACATGGTAGTCATCACTTGAAAAGTCTACCGAAGTCTTATGAGCACTTTGTTGAAACTCTCAACATTACATCAACTAATGTTGATTTGAAGTTTCTCGAGCTTTGTACCATACTTTTAAAGCAGGAACGTTGGAAACAACAGTTTGGTAGCAGTGCTTCTTCGTCCACTACAGAGCAAGCTTTTGCAGCCAAGTCTCAGGCTAAGAATAAAGGGAAAGGTCAACCTTCGCAACAGAAAGGCTCAGGCCAACCTCCGGGCAGCCCTAAGGAAAAAAACATTCAGTGTAATTATTGCCACAAATATGGTCATATGAAGAAGGATTGTCATCAACATTTGGCTTCTGAACAGAAGAAGCGGGAAGGGTCTCAGTAGAAATCAAATGTTGGCAAGCACACTGAGCAAAAGGAATCTGCCTTTTACGTTTTTATGGCTAAAAGACCTGCAAATCATGTGAAGTCCTCTGCCTGGTACATTGATTCAGGTGCTTCGCGACACTTCACCCATCGACGTGATTGGTTCATAGATTTCTCTCCCTTCAGTGACTCAGTTATTTTTGGAGGAGATGAAGAGTATACCGTTGTTGGTAAGGGCACTATTCAGATTCAATTTGGTGGGAGGAATCTCATATTCCTCAATGTATACTACGTTCCAGGCATAGAACTAAACCTTCTCTTTGTCAATCAGATTATGCGGCACTCCCCTCAGTTGGATATGGTATTTAGTGCACATAAATGTTTGATTGTTGATCGGGAGACTCTCACCACTGTAGTTGTTGGCATTGAGGATCACGGTCTATATAGATGAAATATGCTAACCAATTTTTCGATAGTTTTACACAATACAAACCAGCACTAGCCAACTTGATTAGCGTTAGCATCAAAACTGAAATCCAAGCTTGAAAGAACTCAACGCCAAGAATGCACACTCAATCCCAAGGAAGGATAGGTGTTGTCATATGGCGGAGAAATTAAAGAACAATACTTGAAATGAAACAAACTCAACATCAAGAATGTGCACTCAAGATCCCACTGAGGGCGAGGTGCTAACATATGACGGAGTTATTAATTGAAAACTGAAATAAATAGGCGGTGAACCAGCCATGAGAATTTCCACGCTACCACTTGAACAGTGGGGGGAAAACATTACAATACAAAACTAATTCATCCGCTGCGGCGGGCATCCACTTATGAGTGGGAATTCGCCACTTTACAGTGGGTGACTAAAGAGAGATTAATTGTTCTTTCTCCACACTGGCGGTAAACCATCTAGGGGTTACAAATGTATGAAATTATAACAAGTAATTGCAGCAATAACAATGGTTGGATTAGTACTACTAAATCTCAACCTTACAATCAAGGAATCTGCAAATACAAGTATTACAATGATAGAGAATAATGCTAAGATGTAAAGAATGAATGCTTTACAATGTTTATCCCTCAAATGATGAAGTAAAGGCCAAAAATAGCAAACTAATGCAATCTGATATAAAAATCTGAGTTCTGGAAATTCTGATCAGCAAATAGAAAACACCATGAAATGCTCATAACTTCATCCATATACCTTCAAATTGACTGAAACCTTTTGCAAAGGCTCTCTAGGAGTATGGCGCCCAAGAACAAGTCATAAAACAGCATCAAATCCTCCTCATTTATTTAGCATGAATCCCAATGTGCTCTAAGAAGGTACGGCCTGGCTGGAAGGGCGATTTTGCTCTTAAAAATCAGGTTCTTTGAATTTAGATCTCATCTTCTATGAGAAGGGTCGCCCAATGTCAACAATCACATAGCACGAATGCCCAGAATGAAATAAAATTTACTCACAAAGCTGTATACAAAATTCACTTTCAGCTGTAGATGAACCAGCAACTCAAAAATGATAATAAACTCCAAAATTCTTCAACAATAGGCTCAATCTGCTAGTCTGGATGAGAAGCAGCAATAAAACCAATTAGGTGTTGTCTTTCAAACACGAAATTGATTGGAATCTAGGAGGTAAGCATCCCTCGAAGAAATAATCACAATGTCATTTCGACAGCATAACTTTAGCAATTAACAATGGATAATCAGCTCTTCAAACAGCAACAATATATAGGTTTCAATTGGCAAATGAAGCAACAAGAGACTCTTCAAATTCCAAGAAGTTGAATCACTTCAACTTCCAAAAGGGACGCCACTTTAAACATTTCACTTTTTTTTTTTGAAATATTAAAATATCATTCAACTTCCCTTTTAGGCATCCATTTCATAATGCAACAATAAAGCATTTATTAAATAATTAAATGCTCACTTGACCCCTTTATGTCCCCTTCTTTAAAACAACTTGAAGTCATCAAGCCTAGGCGTGGGGTACAACTTCAAGACATGAAAATTGACTAAGTCTGAAACTCAGTCCAAGGAGATAACCAAATACAATCCCCAAGCTGCAACTGATGAATTGCTAAAAATAGCAAACTGACAAATGCCAAACTGAACCAAGTTGATGATAATGCTTCTGCCAAAAATGAACTTACTAAAAATAGTAAATGCCAAAAATAGTAAGTTAACTTCAAAACCATCAGAAAGCCAAACTAAACACTGAACTACAAAGGATTGAATAGATGCTAGATAGATACTGCCAAAAGATAGACTTGCTAAAAATAGCAAACTGCTATAAATAATAAGTCTGCACAACAACCTCAGAACGCCAACTGAGCAGTATCTGAAAGAGGAAACCCTAGTTTTCTACTTCAGCTTAGCCTACGGATTTCCGGAAATAGGCTAAATCCAAAAGAAGAGTGTATGGCCAAAATGGGGACATTACAATAGACTGGTGGATACAGGTGATTCTCCAGAGTTAGCCATGGAAGCTAGAAATTCTACCATTATCAATCTTTGGCATCAACGGTATGGGCACTTAAATGTGCACTATCTCTCACAACTAGCTTGAGAGGGACTTGTAGCTGGTTTACCTGAGATCCAGACTCAACATCATGGCATTTGAGGAGCTTGTCAAGCTAGGAAGAAACACAGGACACCGTTTACGGATGGTGACTCATGGCAAGCCTCTAAGGTACTACAGTTGGTTCACGTTGATGTATGTGGGCCAATGAATACACCTTTTGTTACAGGTTGTAGGTATCTCTTGCTTTTTGTTGATGATTTCAGTCGTAAAATGTGGGTGTACTTTCTTAGACAGAAATCAGATGTGTTTACTGTATTTCAAAAGTTTAATGAATACACCTACACCTTTTGTTACAGGTTGTAGGTATTTCTTGCTTTTTGTTGATGATTTTAGTCATAAAATGTGGGTGTACTTTCTTAGACAGAAATCAGATGTGTTTATTGTATTTCAAAAGTTTAAGGCCTTAGTAGAAAAAGAGTCTAGTTGTTCCATAATCACTCTTAGGTTAGATAATGGGGGGGAATTTTGTTCTACTACTTTCTCCAACTTCTGTGATACACACGACATCAAACGCCAATTAACCACACCCTACACTCCTCAACAAAACAGTGTTGTAGAGAGGCACAACCGCACAATCACTGAGATGGCCCGCTCCATGTTACAAAACAGGAGTGTTCCTAATACATTTTGGGCAAAAGGAGTCTACATTGTTGTCTATCTTCTTAATCGGTCTCCTACACAGGTTGTTAAGGGGAAGACTCCTGAAGAAGCTTGGATTGGTCGCAAACCTAGGATCAGTCATTTGAAAATCTTTGGCTCTTTAGCATATGTATGGATTCCAAATGCCAAGTGCTCCAAGTTGGATTCCATGAGTCAAAAGCTTATGTTCATAGGGTACAGTGACAACCATAAGGCTTACAAGCTGATTGATGTAGACACTGATCGTCTCATCTTCAGTCATGATGTTGTCTTTGATGAAGAACAAGGACCTTTTCACTCTTCTTCGTCTGTGCAACATTTTGAGGATCAGCCTTTGAAGGCTTTTGATTTGGGTGTCTGTCTTCTGTTAGGTCCATCTAATGGGAGGGATGATATAGATTTTGTTTTTGATGATGCTCAACCTGAATTTACTCCGGATGATGATGATCTTCCACCTGTTGAACTTGTTCCAAATCTAGTACCAGTTCCATCTCCTCCTCATGCATCTGATGTTGGCACTTCTACTCTTTGGCCTAAATGGTGGGCTAAGACCATTAGTGATCTTCATGATGATGAGCTCATTGAGGGTAGATTGTCCAGAAACAAAAGCAAATAGCAGCATACAATTAATTTTGCTCTCATGGCCAACATTCACAGTGTTTATGAGCCTCAGACATATTTAGAGGCTAAAGGAATTCCTGAGTGGGAACAAGCCATGGAGGCTGAATACCAAAGTCTTCAAAAGAATCACACTTGGGTCCTTTTTGATGTTAGAATATTATCTTCTTATGTTAATGGTCAATATTATATTGTCTTAGTTAGCTTAGATTTCTACTGTTTCTACAATAGTCTATAGGTAGATAGACATCATAAATGTCTACAATGTTTGTATCTTTTTTTATATTGTAACCTCTTTTTTTGTTAATGTAAGAATGCTTTTACCATTAACATGGTATCAGAGCTGACTAGGGTTTCTAGGCGCCTTTGTTTTGAAAATTTCGTGGGTTTTTCTGAATTAGAATCGCGTCCTCTTTAAGAAAAAAAATCGTGATCTTTTGTTTCATGTTTGAGGTTGTAGTATCACATTTTTTCAAAATCGTCACCTGCTGAAACCTTCTAGGCGCATTTTTTTTTCTCTAGGGCATGCGATTTAAAACCCTTTCTGGGCTTTTTTTTGAAAATGCGTTTTTTTTCTGGTTGAGTTCATTCTCTTGCTGTGGGCGCGACTGCAAACCCTCCTGGACACGTTTCTTTTGAGACTCAAGGCACGATTTTGATTCCTCTTGGTCGCATTTTTTTAAATCTCCTTCTAAACGCGATTTTTTACTATTTCCGGCCGCGTTTCTTAAGCTCCTGGCCGCGTCTCTGCTTGTTGTTTTAGGTCGCGTTTTTTACCTAGTTGGACGCGTTTTTTTTCTTAAAAAAGACCTCAGTTCTAGCTGCGATTTTTCTCAACAAGGTCATTTTTTTGGGTCTGCGTTTTGACGCGATTTGCTCCTGCAAACTCATGCCATTTCCTAAATTTTTTCTGCAATTTTTGAAGCTCTCATGGCCACCTAGGGTTTCGTACCTTCGACTAGGGTTTTGACCCTTAGTTTGAAGTCGAAATTTTATTTTGATTACAGATTCCTGGTGGATTTTTCGAGAGCTCAACTAGGTTGGTCTCCGATTTTTCTGGGTGTCTCAAAGTCCGTGCCTCGAAATTTGTGCAAGTGGGTGTTGACGAAATTTTTTGGGTCTTCAAAAAAAAATTTTGGTTTTCAACATCATTTTCTGGGTACTTTTCAGATCTTTTAGGTTTTGTTTTCAAAGTGCCTCGAAATCCGTGCTAGGGTTTTTGCTTTGAATTTGTGTTGTTTATGTTTTCGTTTTGCCTTCACCTGTTTGACCTCAGTGTACATGATGTCATCTTTGACAAATATAATGCTCGAAAGCAGCCAAAAGTTTAATGGGAAGAATTACAACACCTGGAAGCAGCGCATGATTATGATCTTTGAATATCGGTGTCTCGATTAGGTCATTTTGGGGAACTTAACCCATCCCATTGTAGCCAGAAAGGATTAGGACAAATGGGATGAACGCAACCAGGAAGTTGTCATGCTCATCAAGCTTTCAGTAACTGACGACTAGCTGCCACAAGTGCCGTTAAGCAAAACAGCTGCTGAGGTCTGGACGTACCTAAAGGATCTCCATGAAACGTCAGATAAGAGTCATGCGTTCTTTCTTAAGAACATGCTCTTTTCGATAATCATGGACGAGAGACCCCTCTCCAGGAGCATCTGACAAAGATAAAGGAAATTCGCGACCAGTTGGAGGCAATTGGACGAACAATGGAAGAAGAGGACATGGTTGTCATTACTTTGAAAAGTCTGCCTAAGTCATATGAACATTTCATCGAGACTCTCAACATTACGTCTGCTAATGTTGATCTGAAGTTTTCGGAGCTGTGTACTATCCTCTTGCAACAGGGTCGCTAGAGACAGCAGTTTGGAAGCAATACCAGTTCCCCCTCCACAGAACAAGCATTCTTTGCCAAATCTTCTGCTAAGAACAAAGGGAAGGCTCAAACTTCTCATCCAAAAGGCCCTGGTTCTTCTCAGGACAGCAAGAAGAAAAAGAACGTTCAGTGCAATTATTGCCATAAGTATGGCCACATGAAGGCTGATTGTCGAGTTCGATTGGCTTCTAAACAAAAGAAGCAGGAAGGGTCTCAACAAAAGGCAAATGTCGCAGAGCACACTGAGCAGAAAGAATCTGCATTCTATGCGTTTATGGCCAAGAGAACAGCAGATCCAGTACAATCTTTTGCCTGGTATATTGATTCTAGGGCTTCGCGGCACTTTACTCATCGTCGGGATTGGTTCACCAAATTCAAACCATTCTCTGATTCTGTCATTTTTGGAGAAGGCGAAGAGTACACAGTTGTTAGTAACGGCATTGTCCAGATTCACTCGGGAGGAAGAAATTTACTTTTTCTCGATGTCTACTATGTTCCAGGCATGGAACATAACCTTCTCTCCGTCAGCCAGATCATGAGGCATTCTCCCCAATTGGATGTTGTTTTCAGCTCGTCCACCTGCAGCATCGTTGATAGGGAGACTCGTACTACAATCGCTATGGGGCTTGAGGATCACGGTCTGTACAGACTTGCTGATTCCGGTGATTCTCAGGAGCACACTCTGGCCGCCAAGAGTACAACCATCAGCAAACTTTGGCATCAGCGTTATGGGCACTTGAATGTGCACTATCTCTCTCAACTGTCTCGGGAGGGTTTGGTTGCTGGTCTACTTGAGATCCAAACTCAAAATCATGGAGTTTGTGGAGCCTGTCAAGCTGGGAAGCAGCATCGGACACGGTTCTCGGATGGTGTGAGCCTCCAAGGTACTTCAATTGGTTCACGCTGATGTATGTGGGCCAATGAATACTCCTTCTGTTACTGGGTCCAAGTACTTTTTATTATCTGTTGATGATTTCAGTCGGAAAATGTGGGTGTATTTTCTCAAACATAAATCAGATGTGTTCAATACATTTCAGCAGTATAAGGCCTTAGTTGAGAAAGAACCAGGTTCTCAGATTGTCACTCTAAGGTCAGACAATGGGGGGGAGTTTTGTTAAGCTGCCTTCTCTACTTTTTGTACTGCACACGGCATTAAGTGCCAACTTACCACACCATACACCCCTCAGCAAAATGGTATCGTTGAACGTAGGAATTGCACCATTACTGAAATGGCTCGTTCTATGCTGGAGTACAAAAATGTACCTAAGAAATATTGGGATGAAGTAGTTTATACTGCAGTCTACCTCCTGAATCGGTCACCTACACAGGCCGTTAAGAAGATGACTCCAAAAGAAGCCTGGTCAGGACGTAAGCCTAAGGTGGGCCATCTGAAAGTCTTTGGTTCTACAACTCATGTATGGATTCCAGAAGCCAAGCGTGCCAAGTTGGACTCCAAGCGCTAGACACTTATGTTTATTGGTTACAGCGACAATCACAAGGCATACAAGTTGATTGATGTGGAGACAGATCGTCTCATATTTAGTCGTGATGTTGTGATTGATGAGACTACTGGTCCATTTGTTCCTACTACCAGTCCTCCAGATCAGCCTATGAAGGCTTCTGATGAGGGTGTTCGTCTTCCTCTTGGTTCCCCTGATGGGAGGGCTTCAGAGCATTCTGACTCTGAAGATGAGGAGTCTACCAGTCATGACATTGCACCACTTAATTTTCCTCAGGACTCGCATCCAGATGACTTTGTTCCAGAAATCCCAAGAGATGTTGTTTCTCCTATTCTAGATGTTGGTACTTCTACTCGTCGGCCTAAGTGGTGGCTCAAGACTATTGGAGATCATGATGATGAACTCATTGAGGGTAGATCAGCTCGCAGAAAGAGCAAGCAACAAAACACCGTCACTTTTGCTCTTATGGCCAACATCCACAGCATCTATGCGCCTCAGACATATTCAGAGGCTAAAGGAATTCTAGAGTGGGAAAAGGCTATGGCGACCGAATATCATAGTCTTCTGAAGAATCACGCTTGGGTTCTTTCTTATCTTCCTCCCGGAAAGAAACCTATCAGCTGCAAATGGGTTTATAAGGTCAAGTATCATGCAGATGGTACTTTGGATAAATACAAGGCCAGATTAGTTGCTCGGGGATTCACACAGCGGGAGGGCATTAACTACTAGGAGACTTTTGCTCCTACTGCCAAGATGAGCACAATTCGTCTTCTTCTCGCTATTGCAACTCAATTTGGATGGACAGTTCATCAGATGGACGTCAAGAGTGCCTTTCTCAACGATGAGTTGCAGGAAGAAGTCTACATGACGCAGTCTCCTGGTTTCAAGGTTGTTGGCAAAGAACATCAAGTATGTAGGCTCATGAAAGCACTCTATGGGCTGAAATAGGCTCCCTGTGCATGGTACATCAAGATTGATCAGTACTTGGTTGATCATGGTTTTCAGCGCAGCCCTTCTAATAGTAATTTGTATATCAAACACTTTGGTGATGATATTTTGTTTCTTGTTATCTATGTTGATGACTTGATCATTACTGGCAGTTCAATACATTTGATTGCAGCAATCAAACAGGATTTGTGTCAGGCCTTTGCGATGACAGATTTGGGGCTTCTCCATTATTGTTTGGGTATTGAGGTTTGGCAGACCACTGGTAGCATCTTTATCTCTCAGTCTAAATATGCTCGTAGTCTGCTTAACAAATTTCGGATGCAGGACTACAAACCTGCCTCCACACCTATGGAGAAGGGGCTGAAGTTGTCAGGCAACTCTGATTCACCTCCAGTCGATGAAACGACATTCAAGCAGCTAGTGGGCAGTCTCATCTACCTCACTGCCACTAGACCTGACATCAAATTTGTAGTGAGCTACATTTCTCGCTTCATGACATCTCCAAAAGCTAATCATTGGATTGCAGTGAAGCGAGTGCTGAGATATGTTAAGGGCACTTCAGATTATGGCACTCTGTATGGCAGATGCAAGGATCCAAAGCTGATTGGTTACACAGACTCAGATTGGGCAGGTTCAGTGGATGACAGAAAATCCACTTCTGGGTATGTATTTAGTTTGGGTACGGGTGTTGTAACATGGACCAGCAAGAAGCAACAGGCAGTGGCTCTTTCCTCGACTGAAGCAAAATATCAAGGAACCGTTAAGGCAGCATGTGAGGCAGTTTGGCTCCGTAGGATGCTTTCTGACATGCACATGTCACAAGCAGGACCTTCTCCCTTCTACACTAATAATAAAGGGGTGCTCAAACTAGCCAAAAATCCAGTCTTCCATGAACGTACCAAGCATGTTGAGCTTCATTGTCACTACATCCGCAAGTTGGTAGAAGATGGATCAGTTCAACTGCAGTATGTTCCAACAGCGGATCAAACTGCAGATATTCTCACCAAGTCTTTGAGCCCGGATAAGTTTGTAAAATTCAGGGGGCAACTTGGTGTTGTTGACGGATTGACCATTAAGGGAGGGTGTTAGAATATTATCTTCTTATATTAATGGTCAATATTATATTGTCTTAGTTAGCTTAGATTTCTACTGTTTCTACAATAGTCTGTAGGTAGATAGACATCATAAATGTCTACAATGTTTGTATCTTTTTTTATATTGTAACCTCTTTTTTTGTTAATGTAAGAATGCTTTTACCATTAACATCTGATCTTCCTCCAGGAAAGAAGCCCATTAGCTGCAAATGGGTGTATAAGGTTAAATACAAAGCTGACAGAACCCTTGACAAGTACAAAGCTCGTCTCGTTGCTACAGGATTCTCACAGAAGTAAGGTATTGACTACGAGGAGACTTTTGCTCTTGCAACCAAGATGAGTACCATTCGGCTCGTCCTTGCCTTAGCAGCCTAGTTTGGTTGGAAAGTCCATCAAATGGACGTTAAGAGTGCTTTCCTCAACGGTGAGTTGAAGGAAGAAGTCTACATGACGCAGCCTCCAAGGTTCAAGGTTGTCGGTAAAGAACACAAGGTGTGCAGACTAGTGAAAGCACTCTGTGGCCTGAAACAGGCTCCTCGGGCTTGGTATATCAAGATTGACAAGTACCTCACAGATCATGGCTTTCGGAGGAGTCCATCTGATTCTAATTTGTATGTCACACACCGGTAGTGATATTTTTATTCTTGTTGTCTATGTGGATGACCTGATCATTACTGGCAGCTCAGCACATTTGATCGATGGGATCAAACAGGATTTGTGCAACACATTTGACATGACAGATTTGGGACTTTTGCATTATTGTTTAGGTGTTGAGATTTGGCAGACAGAGAGCAGTATCTTCATCTCTCAGTCCAAATATGCTCAAAGTCTACTGGATATGTTCCAAATGCAGGATTGCAAACCTGCCTCCACACCTATGGAAAAAGGGTTGAAGTTGTCAGCTAAATCAAACTCACCTATAGTAGATGAATCCTTGTTCAGGCAACTAGTGGGTAGCCTCATCTATCTTACTGCCACTAGACCTGACCTTAGTTTTGCAATGAGCTACATTTCACACTTCATGATAGCCCCCAAGGCTAATCATTGGGTAGCAGCGAAGCATGTACTGCATTATGTGAAGGGCACTTCTGATTATGGACTTCTTTACACTAAGTGTCACGATCCTAGACTCACTGATTACACAGACTCAGATTGGGCAGGTTCGGTTGATGATAGAAAATCAACATCTAGGTATGTTTTCAGTTTGGGATCTGGTGTAGTCATTTGGACTAGTAAAAAGCAACAGGCAGTGGCTCTCTCCTCGATAGAAGCAAAGTATCAAGGAGCAGTTAAGGCAGCTTGTGAGGTAGTTTGGCCTCGTCGGATGCTTGCGGATATGCAAATATCTCAAGCAAGTCTAACTCCCTTGTTCTGTGACAATCACGGAGTTCTCAAACTTGCCAAAAATCTAGTCTTCCATGAAAGAACCAAGCATGTGGAAACTCATTGTCACTTCATTTGGAAGCTTGTTGAAGACAGATCAGTTCAGTTGTTGTATGTTCCAACAGAGGATCAGACAGTAGATATTCTCACCAAGTCGCTCAGTCCAGATAAGTTCGTAAAATTCAAGGAGCATCTTGGTGTAGTTAACAGATTGAGCATTAAGGGAGGGTATTAAAATAATATTTACTAATTATTTATTTAATGCTCAACATTGTATTATATTGTAATTTTGATGATTAAGATTGTTTATTCGATCTTCTGAAAGTTTTGTTTTAGAAACTTGCTAATTCTGTAAATTTGTAATCTATTTATGAAGCTTTGCTTCCTGTAAATAATACATTCAAATATTTCAAATCTTGGCTCTGCTCATTTTCATTACAAGCATCACAAGAGTTAATGCACACCTATTTTATGTCACTAGCAAAGGTGAAGGAGTTTGTGCTAGATTGTCACTTGAAAAATAAATTGAAATGAATAAATTGTGGGCTTATGCTGGTGACCAAAGTCTTGTACCTGTCACTTTTCATTGAGGGCTCCTACTCCTACTCCTAGTAGTCTTAGGAATACCCCAAATCCATGAGTTTCAGCTCATTCTACTTATGCTTTTCCATCTAGTTCAAAGGTATCCACAACATAGCCTAAGGGGAAATGTAGAATGACTACTAGTGATGCTACAAACACAGCAGCAAAGTTATTGAATGTACAGAATAGAGATGGGATACATGATGCCATTGGAAAATTCTTCTTTGTCAATGACATTCCATTCCATGTGGCTCGCACTCCTTATTATAAGGAGGTTGTAGCAAAAATAATTAGAGCAAGACTTTCATATGTCCCACCAAGGGAGACAAAATTGAGGACAACAATCTTGGATAAGAACTATTCCAAATTAATATTCTAATGGAGAAAATGAAAGCAACTTGGATCACTAGTGGATGCAACATAATCATCATATGTCCCACCGAGGGAGACAAAATTGAGGACAACAATATTGGATAAGAACTATTCCAAAATTATGGGGAAAATGAAAGCAACTTGGATCACTAGTGGACGCAACATAACCATGGATCTGGCCAAGGCCAAGTAGAATCACTCCTATACAGGATGTTGAGGTGAAGGCAGGGTTCATGAAGGGAATTCAAAAGATGTGTGATTTTACATAAGCTAGCATCATTCATACTGTGTGGACAAAATTTGCCACTCTTGGGGGACATTCAAAAGAAGCCAAGATGGATAGGGAAACTATGGCATAGGAGGATCCATTTCTATGGTGGACTATGCATGGGCCTAATTCTTTGACTACCACACTAGCCATTTGTTCGTTGTCCCAAGTTTTTAGTTCTTATATTGCTGAGAGGAACTGGTCTACTTTTACTTTCATCCACTCTATTAAGAGGAACCAGCTTACCTCTAAGAGAGCAGAGAAGCTTGTAGTTGCATATAACACCTTGTGTCTCATTGACTGCAACATGCTTATGTACAAGGAGATTCCAAAAGCCCAATGGGATGTAAAGCCAAAGGAGCCAACACAGACTGATGAAGATGTACCACAAAAAAAGTTAGTTGGTATTGCTTTGGAGGATCTTCAGCTTGAGGAGTTCACTAGTTCAAGTGATGAGGATTTCAGCACAAACTTTGGGAATCAGTGATGATTTGAGGCATTGGGCCATTGACCAATTGTATTTTTTAATGCAATCATAATTTTGAAATAATATAAACATATAGATAGTCAACATTTTCATTGTTCATTCAATGCAATATTAAATATGTTTTGATTATTTCAAAGTTTCATATGTTATTCCTTGTATATTTTTAATAACTATTTTTTCAAGTACTATATATATTTGTGCCAGCGTCCCCCACCATCCCTAAATTTAGGCCCTTAGTTCCCCTCCTCCTCAATGTCCCCCCGCCTTGAGACTTTGTCGAACATAGCTTCTTTCAGCCCTTAATGTGCCCATAATTCTACAGTAGAAATTTGTCTTTTTGCAGGTATGAACATGGGATTATGTTATTTTTTTAAATGATCCTTCTTGTATTGCATTATAAAACCAAAACCTTGCATAAAGAGGTGTATCACTCAACCGAATGTAATGGATGGAGTTCCTCCTAAATTAGTCTAGGAGGGAAAACATGTTGATGTTAGTAATGATAAGACTATAGCAATATCTTTCATAAAGATGTCAAGCCTAGTGAATACTTATACAAAAATATCAATTTCCTCAAGAAAAAGTCAAGAACATCATCATAAAAGCATAATATTATAGGCTTGACAAGACTATTGACACAAATTATAATAGGTTTGCTATGTAACAAAACATCAAGATTGATGAGCATCTTCTCCAATGCAAATTCACTAGGAATCCGTATGATCCCAATCTCTACCTCAAAGAGAAAGGGGAAAGATTGTGATTTTGATGGTATATATCAATGATTTGGTCAGTACTGGGAATTTTCAGTAGATGATTGCACCAACAAAGAAATCTCAAACTATCTTTCAACATGACAAATCCCAAGCTCCTAAATTATTGTCTTGGACTTGGAGTGTGGCAAAAAAAAAATCAGATTTTTGTATCTTAAATGAAATACGCCAAGACATCGGTCAAGAATTTCAAGATGAAATATTGCAAGCCCATGTTGACACCCGTGGAGATAGGATTGCAACTTTCCAAACATGATCCATCACCTCAAGTGAATGCTACTCTCTAATTGATTGGGAGTCTCATTTACCTTACCTACACTATGCCAAATATCAACTATGTTGTAAGTTAACTTTCAAATTTTATGCAGGAACCTATGGTTTCACATTAGAAAGTAGTAATGCAATTTTTGACATACATCAATGGTATCATGGAGTATGGCTTGGAATATAAATAGAATGAACATTTTTCTTTGCAAGGATACACAGATGCAGACTATGCAAGATCTTTGGATAATAAGAAGTCAACTTCAAGCTTTGTTTTCTTTTTAGGATTTGATCCAATATCATGGAGGAGTCAAAAGTAAACCATTGTTGTTCACTCTCTCACAAAAGCAAAATATTGTGTTGCAAGTGGAGCTATTTGTGAAGCGATATGGCTACATCAAATTTTGACAAGAATAGGTGTGTCTTAGATACAATCTACAATTCTATTTTGCAATGATCAAGGTGTTGAAGCTTTTATATAATCCAATTTTCATGTGTACTAAACACTAAGTTATCAGTTCGGGTATGGGTACAGATACGGGTACGGGTACGGCGATACGACAATTTTTTTTTCCTTGGGTACGGGTATGGGAATATATATGTGTGCGTGTGTGTGTGTGTGTGTGTGTGTATGTATGTATACATACACATATAACATATATACATACATAAATACATGCATATAAATTTATACATAGATAAATACATACATATGCATATACATTTAACAGCAAACCATACCCAATGTGCCCGGGAAGGACCCTGGGAGAACCCAGAGAAGAACCAGCAAAGAACCAGAACCAGAACCGTACCCACATGGGTATGGGGGGCAAAATAGAAGAACCCAGTAACAGAGACTAAACATATTGAGGCTTAGTACCACTACATTCACAAGCATGTGCAATAACAGAATATTTAGCTCCAATAGTGTTCCACTCAAGACTAGTATGCAGATATTTTCACCAAATCTCTTGCCACCAATAAAATTTGATGCTTTTGGACCTTCTTGACTTGTACTCTTGAGGGAATAATGTAATAAAGTGGGGATTGTTAGAATAAATAAATAATATTGTAGTACCTCATTTTATTAATATTAACAACAATAATAAACTTTATTATTTTTAATAACATGGTAGTTTTGGGTATTGGTTGGTTTTGTCTTCACTAACAACATTCTCATTGTATTTTGTAGTCAGCAAAATAAATAAAGAAATAAATATTATTGTATTCAGAAAAAAAGTAATTAATATATGTTGTAATCGGGAATTAGTCCCCAACAGTTGGTTAGTTGTACTAGGTAGTTGTCGATGGTTGGTGTCCTCAACCAACATCAGCCGACTATATATTTCATGTTTCATTTGTAGTCAGTACCACACATATTGTGTATGATGTACTTATTGCCTATCTGATGAATGAAGAATACACTACATATTCTACGCATGTGCATAGTTGAGTAATTGATATGTTTATTACTGCTGTTATATATTCACTTTTACTCTGTGTTAATCAGTCAAGTAGCATAAGCGGGTAAACATTTGGCATCGTTGCCGATATGAACTTTGGCGCTACACAAAACACAAATGAGAGTCATGGCGTTGTAATGGGTCAACTAGTCGAAGAGCGGTGCAAGCAAACGAGGAAAGAGAAGAACGGTTGATAGAAGACCTCATAAATCTGTGGGATATCTCACTCAAGGAACATGTACGGAGGGAAGCTCTCAGGCGAGAGGTCCCTCAAGCCGCCAGCTAGGACAACATGACTGTCAATCTAGAGGTCAACCGTCTTCTCGACAGATTGCCAAGATTAATAGCATGACACTATATCATACTACAAGACCTTTGGGAACAACGAAGACAACAGATACTCCAACAATACAAAGAACGAAACAGAAGAGAGGAGGAAGAGCTGACATTGATCGATGATTTACGTCAAATAATTAATGCCATTAACTTTTTTTTAAAATGGGAAATTAAAGCAAAGTGGTCAAGACACAATCAACCATAAAATAAATAGATCCTTAAGGATAAAAGAACAAACAAAAAGGCGATGATGATTGAGGGGCGAAGTTAACGAAGGGAAAGGATTTCTCAAAGAAAGTCCAAGCCGACCAAGGAACAAAACTATCAGAACAAGAGAACATACAAGGGGAGATTGGATTGAAATAGCCAAACACCTAACACTTCCCAACAATGAAACACAAACTAATCTCGTCAACCAAGTTCTAGAATCGTTTGTATCATCATCATCGAACGAAGGGGAAAGTGAGGAAGAGAACACTACCAAGTAACCATCAGACAAAGAAGGGTCATTGTCAGGTGATAAAGAAGGCTCAACATCAGGCAAAGGGGAAGGCAAGAAGGAAACTACCAACCTTACCGTCCAAGAACAAATCATACAGTTAGAATCGGCCGAAGGAGAAGGCCAAAGGAAACCTATAGAAAATCTGACAAAGACCATTCGTCAAATTGAAAATTGGACATTGAAGGAAGATTTGAACATCGGAAGTGTTGTGACCTTTACACACATCGCCCCATTGCAAATGGGGACCCCCTAATTTTTGCTTCATTTGGGTTTTTTGGCTTGATTTTGGTTGGTTTTTCCTGCTGTCTCTCTCTTTGCTACTTGTCTTTTCGGGGATGTGCCCGTATTTGAGCTTAAATTTGAAGTTTTGGCTAAGTCTGTAGAATTAGGGTTTGCGCTTTTCATGTCAATTTGAGGTCAATTTGAGTTGGCTAATTGCATTCTGACTACTGCATCATGATTAAGACACTTCAAACTGCTTGCCTGCAAATTTTGAGCTGAAACGGACAACTTGCTATTTTTAGCAATCCAGGCTTCAAGAGCCAATTTTAGGGTTTGCATGTATGATTTTTCAATGCATGTTTGGAGAATCTTTTTGGGTTTTTCAAGACCTTCGCGATGATATAACATGCAAGCCGAGATATTGAAGTTTTTCGATGCATGTCTGGAGGATATTTCTGGGTTTTCCGAGACCTATGCAATGATATAACATGCAAGGTGAGATGATAACTTTCAACAGTCTTGACTTCGAAGGCTATTTTTAGGGTTTGCATGTTGGAGTCTTCAACGCATGTTTGGATATTCTTTGTGGGTTTTTCAGGAGCTTCACAGTAATGTAACATGCAAACCAGGATCAAGACCTTTTTGCAGAGTTGTTTTCGAGAGCAAATTTTAGGGTTTGCATGCAAGATTTTTCAGTGCATGTCAGCATATTCTTCACGGGTTTTTCAAGAGCCACGCAACAAGGTAACATGCAAGCAGAGTTGGTCACTTTTTCAGACACTTACTATTTTTAGCAAGATCACTCCGACAGCTACCCAACACTTTAGCATCACGAACAAAGCGACATGCAACAGAAACGGGGTCAAACGGAGATCTTTTGAGCAACATGCAAGTCAGATTAGGATTTCCAGCTTCGGGACTCAAAACGAAGGGTCAAACGCCAGAATTTCAGAAAACTGAAGTATCCCAGTACGATCAATATCTTTCAATGAATCCACTGGTAAAATTTGAACGCAATCCGAGTACTTACTATTTATAGTAAGTCACCTTCAGAAACAGGCTATAAATAGCAGGTCAGCATGAAGCACCAGTGTGAACAAGACAAACAGGTTACGAGGACCCCATGGAGCAAATTTCACGTCAAACAAAGTTGCAGAAGTTCTAAAATCAAGCAGTTACTATAAATAGCAGGTCAACGCAGGTGACAGGTGTGAACCCAACAATTACATCCCGAAGGTCAAGTTGAGCAGAAATCAGGTATCCATGGAAATCACAGGAGCTCTAGAATTTACTAAAAATAGGAAGCTAGGCAGGAGGCATAAAAAATTTCTAAGTATTTGAAACTTGAAGCCCCAACCTCCAAAGGGTTTAAGAGGTTGGTGAAAATCTTTCAAAATCTCAAACTTGAAGCTCACCCACCAATATGTGCCCAGGCTGAGAATTGAGGAGTCAAAATTCATCTAAGTCTAGCAAAATGGAAGTTCAGCCTGCTAAATGCACCTTAAGAAGCTTGACGGGCCATGAAAAATTTGCTAAGTCTAAGAAATTGGAAGCTCAAGGCATCAAATGCGCCCTATCCTGAAGTGGAGGAGGTGAAAATTTGGCTAAGTCCTTGAAACTGGAAGCTAGCCTAGTCGAATGCGCCCAACTTGCATGGAGAGCTTGAAGATTTTTTCTAAGTGTCTGAAATTGGAAGTAGGACCCCTGAGATGCGCCTTGACCTTGAGAAGGGGTAAGAAAAGTTTCTAAGGCGTTGAAACTTGAAGCTTGACCCTTGAAATGCACCTAGGATGGGAGATGAAGTGGAAATTTTACTAAGTGTTTGGAAATTGGAAGTAAGCACCCCCAAATGCGCCCAAGTTGAGGGGGGAAGCTTAAGAATTGACTAAGTCTTGAAAACTTGAAGTAAGCCTAGTCATATGCGCCCAAACTTGAAGGAGAAGTGTTGAAAATTTTCTAAGGCAAGAAAACTTGAAGTAGCTACCCTTGAATGCGCCTAGCTTGAAGAGGGGGATAGTAAAATATTCTAAGTCTGAGAAAAGGAAAGTTGGACCCCTTGAATGCGCCCTAGTGGAGAGTTAGCCTTGAAGAATTGTCTAAGTCTGGAAGAATGAAAGCTCAGCCTAGCATATGCGCCCAACTTGAGAAGTTGAAGGAAATTTGGCTAAGGCATCAAAATTGGGAGTAGCCCATCTCATATGCGCCCTGGCAGCTGGAGGTCAATGGAAAAATATCTAAGTGTTGAAAAGTGAAAGCTCAGACCCCTATATGCGCCCTTGAAGAAAGAGATGCTTGGAGATTTTGCTAAGTGCTTGAAATTGGAGGTTCACCTTGTGAAATGCACCCAAACTTGGAGAAGGAGTTGAAATATTTCTAAGTGTTTTGAAACTAGAAGAAGGACCCCCTATATGCACCCAAGAAAAGCATGAAGTTTGGAAAAGTTTCTAAGGCAAAATGGAAGTAGACACTCCCAAATGCAACCATGATGAATAGGTGGCAAGAAAATTCTCCAAGTCATGAAAATGGAAGATGGCTTTATCAAATGCACCTATCCTATGTAGGAGGCATGAGAAAATTTCTAAGAGTTTGCAAATGGCAAGAGACCTACCTAAATGCACCCCCAAGATATGCAAATAATTTCTAAGGCATAAAAAAATAGAAGTACACCCATCAAAATGCGCCCAAGCTAGAAACATGAAGGAGAAATTAACAAGGCATGGCATGAGCCCCTTTCATTTGCACCCAAGGAAGAGATAGGCTAAAAACGCCTACAAAGAAGTTTGATTGTTTTCTAAGTCAGGCAAAGTGACATCTTCAAGTACGCCTAGCACAAAGAGAAGTAAGAATAAACTTTGGTGATGAAATATTTTTCAAAGGTTGAAAATAAAAAATTAAATGTACCCCTTCGTCTGTATACACATGGATTTTGCATTTCCGAGGGGAATTTTCTTCTGGGTACTGGATATCTTTAACGAGGAGATGATTTTGAAGTTTTCCACACCTCACTGGACATTTTAAAGTGAGGATTTTCACTAGGCGCTCGGATGATGAAATTTTCTAGGTAGACAAAGTAAAAAAATTCTAAGGAATAAAATATGAAAACGCCTAAGTTTGTTGAAATGAAAGATAAATTCTATAAGGTGAAATACGCTAAGGCACGAAGAATTTGAAGATGAAGTGAAACTTAAACATCAGAATTTCAAGTACGTCCTCAAGGTGGAGAAATTTCTAAGGCACAAACTCCAAGCACAAGTCTCTAAATGCGCCCGCGATGAAAAGTTATGAAGAAGGCAAAAGTTGTGCTATGGCGAACTTTATCCAGAGATCGACCTTGGAAATCAGAGCATGGAGATTAGGTAAGTGAAGTGAATTTTTTATTATAAGTGTTGTGATGCTCTTCTTTTTATTTGTTTTGCAAGGTGAACACCTGGGCTAAAGCACGATGATTTGAGACGATGGAGTAAATACTCCAAGACAACATTACAACCTCGAAAGAAGAAAGTTGCATGTTGGAAGAAATGGCTAAGTGTTGGAATAACCTGATATGCACTCAATTCAGAGAGGTAGATGGCAAGGAAGAAATGCGCGAGTCCAAGATAAGAAAATCCTTCAAGATCAGGGGTGGAGAAATAATGAAGGCTCAGGCGTTGAAGAATTGAAGAATGACGGCTAAGAAGAAGATCATCCTCAAGCACTGAAATGCCCTCAAGACTAAGGAAGAAGTTGAAGCCATGATGATCAAACTCATCTAGTTTGCAGTCAAGAACAAGAACAAGAACAATGCGAACGTGTCTATGGACAAGAATCTTCTAAAAGGGTAGTGGACATTAATTGCTCATTTATTACCCCACTCTTCTTGGTGGCGGTTTTTAGGGTTAGGGTTTATATGGCTCAATCTGAGCCCCTCACTGTAATTGAATCTGGGCCGTCCATTGGATTTAGCCAATTATAAAAGGGGCATCTCCCCTCATTTGTAATTCATTAGATTAGCTTAGAGATAGGAAGATAGAGAGACAACTTAGAAATAGCTTAGTATAGATTGATAGTGTAGTTTGAAGAAGGAAAGTTTTTCCTTTGAAAGCTTTGTAAGAAATTGTTGTAAACACTCTCATAATAAAAAGGGTTTTCATTGATGATCTCGTCTTTTGTTGTGAGTAGCTAGCAAGGTTTCTTCGTCCTTCTGATTCGAGTAGTAGCTTAAAGTAGAGTAAATTTCATTTCATGCAAGTAGATAGTAATAATGGAATGTGGTGTTTGATCTAAGCAAGCTTCGCTTATCCATACCACTAGCAAGCTCACTGATGGTGTGTTCGCCTTGTGTGGTCAATTGGAAACATTGTGGACCTAACTTCAATCACAGTTTGAATGATGGTATGCGTCGTTGTGATGGTATCTTCATGTCAAGTGGTGGTTTGAATATCTTTAGTCACCTCCCTTGAAGATTGCACTGACTCCGTGGAAGCTGTCCGACGCGAGGCAAAGCGAAGTCCGGTTGAAGTTTGCTGAAGTTGAGCTCCATATCCCACACTTAGGATAGAATTTAGGCTTTCTAAACCCTGCACCCATTTTACATTCAGTACTTTTTGGTTAGTTTAGGAAACAAGAGCTTTATAGACAAACCTTTCGAGCATTCAAATTCCTTTCTCCACTGTTGAACAATTTTGTAAGTCCCCTTGAAATACCAGCAAATCACATTGAGCCAATTGAGACTATCCACTGCATGAAGGAACCTTGGAGTTGAATGCATGATCTTTCTAGCAATCTTAGCATGCAGGAGATTTTGTTCAAGAAAGGATAGAGTCGCCGTTGGTAACTTTATTCTGTGTTGGTGCGGTCATGAAAAACACATCAACAGGAAGATCAAAGCCAAGAACACCAGGACAGAGGGAGCATCAAAAAGACTTTGAAGGAAACCCGAGGGTGACAAACGCTGACGAAGGACGAGAAGAGGATTGCGATGTGTCCGAGAGTGCAAGGAAGGCACCAAAACGTATGAATCAAAACTTTCCAAGTAGGTCACTATCACAAAAGGTGCATTTGAGAGCCAAGATGGTGACTCCCCTAGCAAGTCCAAATGTGGAGCAGCAAAAACTTCCGAAGTTCACTAGAAACAGGTTGGAGGACCCTGTACGACATTGTAAAACTTGCGAAACAATCTGGGTAGTAAACAGTCAGGATGACAGAGCTTATTGGCTGAGAGAATTTCCAACAAATCTCAAAGGAATAGCAATAGATCGATATACTGAACTGGAATCAGGTCATAAAAACACATGGGAGACACTGAAAAGAGTGTTCCAGGAAGATTTCAAACTCCTGAGGGACGACAATGAAATCATAGTAGAAATATACAACACCAAACAAGGTAAGCACGAGAACATATGAGCCTACAATCGTAGACTCAAGGAATTTTTGGTCAAACTAGAAATCCAGCCAGCCAATGGGCTGAGAAGAGGTGGTTCACTGAAGGGTTGATCCCTTCGCTAAGGAAGAAGATAAAGATCGTACCTCCATCATCATATGTCGATGCCTACAATCGGGCAATGAACATAGAAAGCGAAGACAAGACATCTTCTCGAGGGAAGAAGACAAATGATGACGATAGCACAAATGATAACAACGATGGTGAATCAAAGACCAGACAAACTTTGAGAGAGGACATGATGAGGATGATGAAGGAGTTGAAGACTAAGAAGGAGAATACAAGAGAAAGCATGGAACTATGGTGCACCAACTGCAAAGGAGAGGGTCATACAAAACCAAACTGTCCAAGAAAACTATTCTGCTGCATTGGCCAAGTAATGGGGCATTCCATTAAGGAATGCCCATGCAATTTGAAAACAATAAGCACACAAGTGCTCTTCACCCAAGGAGAACAGTCAGCTCCTCCGACCACACTGCCAAAACCACAAAATACTAATACCAATGCATCATCTCCACGCGAATACAGGAATAGACGAGGAAATAACAATCGGTTCAACAGTAGTGGACCAAGGAGTAGAATCTAGTACAATGCAAAGGGGTGACCAATGATTCAGTGCAAAAAGTGTAACGAATGGGGTCTCTTCACCCGAGAATTCCAAAGTAACCAAGACAAAATGGGGATGCTATGTAAGTGGTGTGGACCGAGTTACTATGAGGACACCAACTGCCCAAAACAAAAAGGCATCAACATGTTGGACATGGAGGAACTGAACAAGGAAGTACTGGCAATCACCAAAGCACAAACAAAGAAAGCAATGTACCCAAATCCTCGCACAAAAAAAGAACCAATGAAGGATGCCAAAATCGAAATAAAACAGGCAATGGCTAGAGAACGAAGAACCTCCCAAGAAACTACAAGTACCTCGTTCCGATTGGAGTCTGAAAAGAACATAGTACGATAGGTATTATAGACCACAAGACTAGTTAAAGTAATAGACCTTCTCAAGACAATGCCACAACTGGGAATGGCGATAAAAAACATAGTTAGTGACGAGCAAAGTTGGCAACATGTGGTTTGAGGAAAAGGAATGATAGTGGAGCCACCACCCAAAGAGGAACAAGTCATCAACCCAATGTTGCTAACGGTAAACGTCGAGAAGAGACTGTTTGTCGTACAAATCGAGATCAGAGGGAAGAATCTAACAAACATGATTGTCAACGGAGGATCGAGAGTAAATGTACTACCCGAAGATGCATGAAAATGTCTCGGGAAACCAACACTCTGGCAACCGACATTCCAATTGGTGGACGCCGACCAACATGGAATCAAACCATTGAGTACACTCATGGCACAGAACGATGCACTACTTGGGAGAGGTTGGCTAGTAGCAATGAAAGTGGACCATAACTGGAAACGGAAAACACTCTCAAAGAGTGGTGGGAGGAAGTACATCATTGACCTGAAGAATCAGGCTGTGGAAGAAGAATTGGCGTCCTTGGAGTCCAAGTCCGATGGAGGAGAATCGGATACGGATGAAGGAAGAAAGTTTATGGAACCTAATGACGAAGGGGTACTTGACCTCAAGAGTTGCTTTGAGGACGATACAAGTTCTCTCAATGATCTATTCCATTGGCAAATGGAAGACTACGAAGTGCAACAACTACAAATTGGGGAGATTGAGGAAGAAGAAGACAAAGGTACAACCAATCAAACATCTCCTGCCGAGTACGAAGAAAATAAGGAGGGAGTAGCAAAACTACATGACACGCCAGCCCACAACTTTGAACAAGACAAATCAATCAAGTACGAGGAAACATGTTGTGAAGAAGAATGTTATAAAAGACCTTTCTCTTGTAAGTGGCAGTACGCATCGGAAGTAAAGGTAAGAGGACATGATGAAATAAAAAGCCAAAAAAGAAAAATTAATGATGAAGGAAAAAATAAAAAAGAAAAAAGAAAAAAATCATCGAACTTGGGAATTAAAGCTCAAAAAATGGAGAAAAGCAAAAAATTAAAAAATGGTGGTGATAGGAAAAAATTAAGAAAATTAAAATAGTTCATAAAGCAATTATTAAAAAATTAAAAAGGAGAAAAATAAAAGGACGAAAATGGCCAAGGTGAAGTAACTTAAAAATATCCGTACGGAATGGAAAAAGAAAAAGCAGAGGAAGGAATGTACATAATTCCGTATGATGGAAGCCAAAAAATAAAAAAGGCAAAGTCAAGGTTGTAGTTGGGCGATCATAGAGAAGGCAACAAAGAAGGATTTCAACGAAGGACGTACGACAAGAAACAGACCAGACCGTATGCGGGAGGCAATAGACTGTATGCCAACAGCAAATCATACAGCAGTGTGGACAAAAGACCATACGGAGTGTTAAGATGAAGCAAACCGTATGACAATGGGTCATACAACAAACAGGGAGGAATGCTTTAACCATCACACAAAAAAGAAGACAACATGACATACGACAAGGAAGGACGTGTGACATACGGCCAAGACAAAGACGTGATATTGTATGGCCATCGTTTGTGCAAAAGGGATCTGAAAACATACAAGGATTGCAAGTTGTACATCAACCTTGCATTGTACGGCACATTATATCTTGTAAATCATACGGTGAAAGTAGGTCGTACAGTGAGCATCAAAACAATAGGGTGATTGCAGATATTCATTGTCAAAAGCACACACAGACCATACGACATAGGTACAACCGACATGGAAATTGGGAAGCCGATGCTCAATCACTGTCGGAGATGGGCATAGATGAGGCTGTACCAGTGAATGAGAGTACAAGAGTGGCACCGCTAATGGCACTACCACCACCGCCAGTTGCACCACTAACACTGACAATTGCATAGCTAACACCGCCAGTTGCATCGCCAACACCACCAGTTGCATCACTAGCACCACCAGTTGCATCACCAATTGCACCGCTAGTTGCATCGCCAGTGGCACCATCAACATTATCAGTGGCATCGCCAATGGTAGCATTGCTAGTGCCACCACCAACACCGCCAAGCCCACCATAGGCGCACCACCAAGACCGCCAAGCGCACTACCAAGACTGCCAAGACCACCAGGCCCACCACCAAAACTACTAGACACAATCACAACATCGCCAACGACACTGCTAGTGCCATTGATTACAATTTTTGCACCATCAAGAGATATTCTCATACCTACATATGTTACACAGATAGACCGATGTTTAGACATGGTCGGCGTACCACTGCAGGGTCCAACATTACCCTCACCAACCCATGAAGAGTGATGGCCGAGGGACTGGAGCAAGGTCTGGCAGCCATGGTGACTAAACCAGACTCTTCGCAAGCACAACCACCGGATATCATGCACACTTAAGAGAGTGGGGGACAACCTCAAATGACTGAGCCACCCTTGGTAACAGAGGAAAAGATTGAGGCCTTGCAATCAGTACAAAAGGTGCGTGAGGAGTTAGTCGAGCGTACACAAAAATTTCAAGATCAGCTAGCTCAATAGACAGCTAACCGCCAATGAGTGAGCCCGAGTATTGGCCGTAGAGGCCAAGATGACAGAAAAGGAGGAGACAGAATAGAGAATGACATCCATGGAGGCCAAATTGGTAGAAAAGGCCAAAGAAGTTGACTAAGAAAAACATCAGTTGATGGAGGCTATGCAGATGATGAAGGCAACAAGAGAGCGGGAGATCATGGATGAACACCTTTGGAATGCAAATTAGAAACGGACAGCTATGCACAGTTAAAGTGCTCTTCAAATTAGGAGGGGAAGCTCCCTCTTCCCTGATGATGCTTAAAAAGAATACTAAACTACTGCCAATCTTTTTATTCCTAGCTAAGAGCACAAGGTTATAAAACTCTTTGCGTTGTAGCTAAGGTTTTCTCTTTTCCAAAACTTCAAACTACAACTAGGCCTAAACTATAGACGCTTCTAACAACTAAAGTAAACTCAAAGCTTGAGAATCAGAAGTAAACGAGGAATGATTTGATTAACACAGAAACTTAAATAAACTTATTTCCAAATCACACCTGAAGACTCAATGTACTTATAAGATGTAAGCTGAAATAAAGATTATATAAGCAAAACATAGACAAGAAACTGAAAGAGATCAAGCAAGTAAATCAAAGCAAAGAAGGCATAAGTTTTCACTTTTCTCAATTTCTAACAGCAATTACACTTCTGCGACAGAAGATTGTAGCAAAGATAGGCTTACAATGTGTGATCAAACACCAAATTACACTTGACACAAGTTGAACGATAACTGAACAACAATAAAATTTGCAGCAATACAAGCTTACAAATTAGCTCTTACAATAACAGTTAGAAAATAATGGGCAAGGCTGCCCTTATTTATACACAAACAAGGAGTAGGTAACCCTAAAATCTCCTTGTTTTAAGCTGACTAGACTTGCCAACTCGCAAGATTTATTTCTAAAACTAACACAAAACAACTAACTAACCACCTATTAAAATTAGTTAACTGGTTTAAAAGCAGGGGAAGTTCCAACTATCCATTTGATTTTCTATTTTACAAAGAATAGATAAGCATGAAACAAGAATAGCAAGTTAAACTCGGAAAAGGCATCGAGTTAACTACTACTTTTAATTCTATTCTTGGAAATTTTCGCTACCCCAAAAATGTGACTCATTTCTCTCCAAAAAGCGGATTCTCGAAAAAAACCTGAGGTCTGGGTTTTGTAGACAATCACGTTCTGAAGAGACCCAGTTCATCAGATTTTGAAAAAGCTGAGGGCTTCCCAAAAAAGCATCGAAAAGAGCGGTTTTTTGGAAAAATAAAATTTCCCAATCTTCAAGAGGAGCAAAAAGCAAATTGACCCAAATCAATGAAAACTGAAAAAGCTGACCACCTGTTTCTGAAATGCAATGCCCTAGAAGATTGGACCATGAAAAAGCGTGTCTCTATGCTTCCCAATCTCGAATCCACAAAGAACACTGAAAAAGCACTCTGTTTGAGCTTCCAAATCTTGATGAGAAGAAAACAATATTTTTCTACCTCTGAATGCCAACCTACAAAATATGAAGAATGAATGCCAAAAACCTTCTTGAATAGAGTTTGAAGACGAAAAAGTGCTTTCTTCACAAAAGCCCTAAAATTTTGAAGTCTATCCATGAAGATAGAAACTTTGTATGCAAAAAATTTGAGTCCATTTGCACGTGCAACGGTGAATTCCTTCTTTGTAAATGCAAAAAGCACACGCGTGAAGACATGTTTTTGGCAAAAACATACGCATTCGATGACATCATCAAACACGTAAAACCTCTCTAGTATTAGCCATTTTTTTCATTTTTTGCTTGCTTCTGCTTCCGACGAGGCATGCCTCCTACTTCGATGAGCTAGCAACCTGGTATTGCCAACTGATAAAATCTGTTTGACCACTGCTGAAGTGATCCCCAGCTTTATATCGCCATTCAACATCATCTGATCATGATTGCAGACCCCAAAAGTGACCAACGGAGGCTAAACTAGAAAGAAGGTATGTCGAGGTCGAAAATATTTTGAGTGTTGAAAACCCAGGCGCCCCTGGCTGACAAGGATGGCTAGCATCCCACGCCTTAGCCAAATTTCAATGATTTTCATCTTTCTTTCATCCCTGATCTCCACTTTTGCCAACTACGTCTTTTGATCACTAATTTCCACGAGACGACGAACACCTGCATCCGGATGTTAAGCACACTAACCTATCTAAACCTTAGTGATATATTTGCCAACTTTTCTCAGCCTCTAATGTTGCTTTTATCCTATTTTCCAAGCGACTGAAGGTTACTAACAGGCATGATTCACTATTTTCGAACAACGAATGACGGAAGCCAAAAAATGACTAAGGCGCCAAATGCTAGGCGCCCCTAAGTAGACAGGGCGCCTAGACATCTCAAAGTTAGAGATTTTTTTATAAATTTCACCATTTTCAGATTCGCCTCCGTTTCGCGTGAACTCCACCTTTTCTCAATCGTCGACAATTTGACGTTTTCTGCACAGCATTTGAAACTTTGAATTTGATACCTGGTAGCAGATAATCCTCCATTGATAACCTTAGAGCTCATGCTTTGCCTTCTGAAAAAGAAAAATTAACCCACGGAGAAATCCTGACCTTTTGATGATTCTAACCGAACCAACCTGATTGAGAAGTATTTTCAACCAATCATAATCAGTTAGAGCCCTCCAAACAAAGATTCTATTTTTAGAAAGTTTTGCCAACATCCATTTGACAACAAACCCAAAAAACCCTAAACCTTGAATCAAGTCTATTTAGAAACTTTCTATTTTTAGAAACTGACTTTGGAGGAAATTTTTTACAAGACTTTGACCACTCTTTACAAAATGCCTTAATGAAGAAAAAATTTTGATTGGGCACAACAATTTGCATTGTCAAGTAATTGATAAGTTCATTACTGTTGTTATATATTCTCGTTTACTCTGTGTTAATTAGTCAAGTAGCATAAGCGAGTAAACATATTTAATCTTCCTTTGCTGAATAAAAAATATACTCACAAGGCATCTAAATTATGAAAGGCTCTTGTAGCAATAGTTTTAAAATACCTACATTTTGGGCAAAATGGTGATGAGAAGATGTATGTAGGTGAAGGTTAGTGCAAGTGACTTTCCAATACACTTGACGCTAAATGGATCCATCAAGGTTTTTATAAAATATAGTATCAAGGAAAGGAATCTTTTATCACATCCCAACTCCTTCATGAACGTAATGCTATCTACAATGTTGTCTAAACAAGGATACTCCTCCAATTTGTCTTAGACCATAATGCCAATTTAGATTTGTATCATCAACGTAATGCTTCCACCACCTTGGCTTCAAACAAAAAGAATTGAGTTTTTTTTCTTCAAAGTGCTCCATGAAAAGATTTATCAATATTGGAGATAGTGAGGACCCCATAGCAACCACATCTAATGGCTCAAGTAAACCACCTAAGTTCAACATTCCCAAAGAAGAGTAGATTGCATAAGTTAAATGTAAACAAGGCTACTATTGCCATCAAAGCAAACAAGGGGAATGCCACTATGTTATTAGAAGAAAACATGATAGATCATCTAACAAATATCGGGAGTTATAGAATATTGCATTCCAACATTGTGTTTGTGATTATGAAGAAAGTGAAAATATTCATTACCAAATCTTCCTTTGGAGATGGTTTCAAGAAACATTTCATTCAATAGAAAGAGATCACCTCAAGTATATATAGTGCACCTTAAATTCATAAAGACAATGTACCATTAAAATCCCTTGTTGATGCAATTGATTATCCTACTTACATCTTACTATAAGCTTCTTCCTCACAAAGAACCAAAGTAGGGGTAAAAATGACTTATTTTAGCTAAAATTCCTCAATTTTTTTGTATTTCATTAAGTAAAAGTGGTTGGGTGATATAAAATTCCAATTAATTTTAATGCAATGTCCTTGTTCACAAGCGTCTCAGTTATATAAGTGGTTGGGATTGTAAAAAGGTGCATCAATCATGAGATTACTTCACTTGTTGAGCTTTGTTTAAAATCAAACAATTTCACTCCCAAGGGTGTCTACAATGAGCAATCAAATGGGATTGCTATGGGATCCCCATTATCTCTGTAATGTCCCCATTTTTCGACGTCCTCTTTGTGATGAACCCTACTAGTTCAACTTCAAACCCCTGATGCTTAAACTGATTTGTTTTGTGTTTTTGTAGGTTTTTGATTTTTTTGTGGTTTTTTTGCCAATAAGATAGTGGTGCGATTTTGAAAGAAAATACTTGGAAAAATAATATAAAAATCCAGATGCTTAAAAATTATAGAATGCAGATTGGATCTCGATGCTAAATGATTTATTAATCTTCCTGAATGATTACAACTGTAACTTTCAAACATTCAAACAAAAAGGCAAGCTATTTATTGAAAACCTGGATAAGCTTGCAGGCGCCAGAAAGAACCTTGAGATGGTACGGCTGAAAGAAGATATGCAAATATCCCACCTCGAAATTGTTGCTGAGGTTCCAGAAACCCTAGGCGTCCATCTTGAAGAAGCCAGATGATGAAAAAACAAGGCAACTTGCTCTGAAGAAGAAGTACGGCCCTTGCTGCAACAAAAGTATGGCCTGTACCAGCAAGTACAAAATCCGTATAACCTTGAATACTGTGCTAGATAAAGCATTAACCCAGCCGCTCAAGATTTTACCCTTCCCTTGGCGATTACTGAATCAAACCCTGACGGATAACTTCACAATAGGCTCTGTAATAACTTCTGAATGAAGCTATTCAACTGGCAAGCAATAAATCAGCTGATATTTCACAACCTCTGAACTGCAAACACTAAAGATGGCTCGTTCTCCAATGCAGAAGAAAACTCAAACCCTTGGCTTCGTTCTCTGAGAAGGAAAATGGCTAAAATCGATTCTCATATGCATAATGATCAATTCTTCTCAAAGGAAAACTTATATCTTCTCACTTAGGTCAACTTCCTTCAAAAAGCATCATTTAAATAAACTTTAAATTTCTCTTTTAATTTTCCAATGGTTTGGACGCCCTTTTAATTATATTTATTAATTAAAAAGTGGCCCCTTCTTCATGATGGTTGACCCCTTCAATAAGTCACTTAAGTTATAATATTAAATTACATTATAACTTTATAATATAAGCTTCAATTAAATTAATATTTATTTTGGCAAATAAATATTAATATCTCTCTCAAAATAAGTCCAATTGACAAACCGTCTGAAGCTGGATGATAAGTGACTGAATCTGCATATGACCAGACCATACTGCTAAAAATAGCAGGGGGGCTCCGCTGAGTGTCTCCACTTACTAAAAAAAGCAAGTGATGTCTGAAAGATCCCGAACGAAAGCCAAACTAAATAATTTTGATAACTGAAGCCAAGCCATGCCTCAACAAGACCCTCTATCCACCATATCAGCCTACGAGGGCCACATAATAGGCTAATCATAAGTACTGAGAGATGTCAACTGGAAGGGGACATTACACTCGTTCAGTTAGAGTTATTCTGGTACACTTACTATTTTCAGTAAGTGTTATTTTTAGCAAGGGGTAAAGTACGATGCTTCAATCCTCGGTAAGCCTTCTTGAGCGCCACAGTCTCTCTTTGGCTCAAGTTTCATGGGCGTTATTTATTATTTTTAGGACTTTCTAAAAATAGTAAGTCAATTAGGGTTAGCCGAACCTGGTCAAGATGGCCTCAGCAACACAAATTAAGTCGATACAAAGTTACTAAGGTGGAATCATTAAAATATTTGAATAATGTTTCGAAAGAAGGAGCTTCAATAAAGTAACTTTATATTTATTTGTTGAGGGTCATGAAGGGGGACTTTTTGTACCATGGCGCTCAGTACGATGACTTTAAGTCATTTTAATGAACTTCAAAGGGATTTTATAATACACTTTAAAGTGGACGTCTAAGGAGGAGAATAAAATGGAATTTATTTTATAGAGCTAATGTTGAATGAAATTTAAAATAAAATCAATAGCTAAAGTAAAGGTGGTATTGGAATTCTTGGGTTTACTGGTTGCCCTAATTTGCTATTGAAACTTTATATTCTCATTTGGAGGCGTCATTTGGAGCTTATG